>JAODAL010025852.1:0-57847 GCA_025379985.1 Phyllomedusa bahiana | reverse complement strand
ACTGATTGTAAGCGAGCGGTGAGGTGTGCCAACCTGGATGCACAACCCTGACAGGTGAGTACGTTATTCACCTGTAGATTTCATCAATCCGATAAGATTTATTTCACCAGGGAGCGCACCTCTCATTCTTTTGTTTTTTCTATTTCTTTGTACAGGAGATTTGGAGACAGTGAATAATACAATTACTGAAGCCCCAGAATAATTTACAGCAAACAACCACTATTGTAAATACATTTCTTTCTATGGGAGATTGGGTAACTGTTATGCAAGAACTCTTTCACCAAAAGGGAAAAATTACATTTTCTTCTATCCAAATAATTTGCAGCAAAGAACCAGTATTAGAAATGGATTTCTTTCTGTGGGGGATTTGTTATCGGTTTCTTATGAAAGAACTCAAGCAGCAACACTGTAAAACTGTACTTTTCTTCAATCCCAAAAGTTTGCAGCAAGCAAACAGACTTAGAAATACATTTCTTTCTATAGAGGATTTGCTAACGGTGTCTTCTGCACTAGCTGAGGGCAATACACTACGTGGAAATCCCTAAAGAAGCATTTATGCTATCTATCATACATGAAAAAACTTTGAGACTCTCGGTTCACATATTTTGATCAAAAGATGTTTAAGCTGCCCACGACTTTCAACGTGATCTCAATTCGGGCAGTCCTATCCTATCTTTACCTCTCAATCGAGCCAATCAGGCCTCCCGCAGGGTCAAACCGACTCCATTATTCAGAGAGAAAAATAAAAAAAACACCCAACCCTGCAAAGCTGCCCTTCTTATGACAGCCTGTGAGAGTGGGCGCGGGGACAGAAACACAAAATGGAAGCACCCCTTCCTTTCCATCTAGGTTAAAATCAATGTACACCAAGTATAACGTATGTTTCTGCACACAAAAACATTTCTGAAAAAAACGTATGCAAACCTGGGTGCCACTGGCAGGGCTGCGGCACACATGTAATTATACATGTACGCACACAGAACGCCGCCAGCGGCACATTTCTGCAAAAAGGGCGAATTACACTACGTGGAAATCCCTAAGAGCATTTATGGTATCTATTCATACATGAAAAAACTTTGAGACTCTCGGTTCACATATTTTGATCAAAAGATGTTTAAGCTGCCCACTAGCTGGACCCCCAAAACTGGAACAATGAATTTTGGGCGCTCAATCAAATTTGCAGCAAGCTACCAGTATTTGAAATTGAATTCTTTGTATAGCAGATTTGCTGATAATATCTTCCTCAATAGCTGTACCCACAAAACAGGAGCAATGAACTTCTGGGCACTCAGAATAAAGATGGGAAAGATGCAGCCAGCAATTCAAAACTCCCTAACTATTGCTGGGTATAATTTCCTAAGCTTGTTGTACACTTCCCCCCCAAAAAAAAACTAATCTAACTAGCAGCTTTTCCTGTCTAAAATTGCTGAGAATTGGTGTGCATGCAAGCAAGCAAACAGAGAACAGTGTGTTCAGTACATAGAATGTAAACTCGAAATGGCGTTCAACAGGAAATACAGTGACCTACATATAACAGGGTCATGGGGTTTTAGCAGCCAATGAGATCCCTACACACTCAGTGGTGACTTTTTTACATACCTCTGTGCTGTGCACTGATTGGCTGGCCACCATAACTGCAGGAAGTCGCTAAAAGCAAAACTAAAAATGGTGCGTCAAGCGTACGTCTCGAATGCAAATTTTTTCTTGAGCGAACCATTTTTAAGGTTCAGCTCAAGTTCTAATAAATCGAGAAGTTCAACTCGAACTTAACTTTTCACAAACCATTCGCTCAACACTAATTATTACTATTATTTCTTTGATCGGATTATTTTGGACATAGGATTTTCCTGGGAAAGGGTATTGTTACCATTACATTCTGTTTTTAATTTTTTATGTCTGTTTCTTTTTTGGCATTTATGTTTTTTGCCTCTATTTTTCTCTTATATTTTGATTCACTTCCTCCCAATTTGTTTAAGAATCTGGATATTTTTGTAGGCTTTCTTTCTCGCTTTTTTAAAAACATTTTTGTAACATATTTTTAGTTATCTTTACACTTTTGTCTCTATTTTCGATGTAAATTTGGTCATCGTCTTCACTGTTTGCATTTCACATTTATATCAATATCTGTATACTTGTTTATATCTCCTTGTACACTTTGTCATGTCATTTATTTGTTTGCACTATCATTCTTTGTTCATATTGTAGGCAGCCGCCAGAAAATATTGTGGATGATACATATGTGCCAAGGAGAGTGCTATATGGGGTGTCAAGCTATCAGGGATGTCAGGCTGGACAGTCCATCAGGACACCCCAGGTGTTGCAGGTAGCTAAACAGCATCAGAACTGCTATCTATGTGCCACCGCAGTACAAGGAGCTCGGTGGAGAAAAGGAGCGGGTTACTTAGTAATATTAAGTCACTGACTGGTTTGTTTAGGTGGTATAGCTGCTACATACCTTTCATGAGCTCCTTTTCTGGGACGGCTGTAGTGAGGGTGGGAGGCTGTGCCCATGGTCTGGTCCGGGTTTTTTCTGGACCTCTTTGAGGCCTATGAAAGCCTGCTAGCTGCCGACCTCAGGTGAGGAGTGTAATCTGAGGATTCTGTTGCAATTTCCCTCCAGAGAGTACTGCAGTTGGGAGCTTGGAAAGGAGCTCCAGGACGCTGTCCTGCTACCCTGATTGTGGATGCAAGCCACCTGCCTGTAATTTGTATGGACTGTAACAAGCTGCTGTGCTGACTCCGGCTGGAGACTGTTTTGTTCCCATTTTGCTTTATTTTTTTGTGTGTTTTGCTGTATAAATAAATGCCCTATTTTTTGCACCCAAAGAACCCGTTTGTGCTGCCATTTTTCAAGCTAATCTCCCACAACATCTATGTGTTAGATATGGGACACTTGTTTTATCACATTGTTTCACACTTTTTATTTTGATTTTCATTTATAATTTGTATGTCAGACCTCAGGCTCACTCATGTCCCCACTTCCCATACACTGTCGGGGACGGGTGGCGCTGCAGTCCGCATGTTGGGCTGTGGGCGTCCTCGTCCTGCCAGCAGGTACTCAGCTTGCCACGCTGCTGCTCCTCTGCACTGCTTCGGGCGTGCATGGACCAGCTCTTTGAGATTTAAAGGGCAAATGTGCCGATTACTGATTAATTGCCGGGCGCTGACGCTACATAACCTGAACACCTCCACTGGTTCTCTGCCAGATCTATAGTGACAAGTGCCATGGAGAAAGCATTTCCAGAGTGCGTTCCTGACCTGTTTCTACGTTTTCCGCCTGCCTTGACCTTCATTCCTCTCCCCGACTACGAATTTGCTTCACGATTCCTTGCACCTCGGCCGTCATCGTAAGCAAGTTGTGGCAGGGGTAGCGACCTGGTAGGACTCCCGCTGCAGCAATCTTGCCTTGTGGTGGGCTCTGGTGAACACTAGGAGCTGCTTCGATTACGCTCCCTGTTGTTGCTTCTACCACTGCTTGCGATGATCCAGTGGATCCATTACTTCTGCCGTTACATTATTATTAGAGATGGGCGAATTGATTCTAATGAAGTGGAATTCGTTTAGAATTTCAGGAAAACTTCTGAACGAAGTCGAAGTTTGGGGTGGTTCGCGGAAACAAAGCGCGTTTTTAATTGATAAAATGGCTGCGAGCACATGGCGTTACATGGGGCAAAGAACTCTGGGAGGAAGAAAGGTGTAGCCTAAATGACATGTGCAGAGATGAAGGCAATCAGAGACCGGCGGGATTCTGTGACGTCACCGCACTATATAAGTCCGGACACGACACTGGGAGCTCATACCGCTCTCACTGTGCTGTGTAGGGAAGGTGCTGCCGCAGCTGCTCATGATATCTCATACTAAAGAACTCACTTTTATACAGCGATTTATGGGGGGTGTCTCAGCTTGTCTCAGAGACTGCTTCTCTTACGTTCTAATTCTGATTTTGTGGGGTATTGGAATTGAAGTCCAGGGTGCGTCCAATTCAGCTGCATATACATTGTAATGCTATCTGCTCAGTTCTTGAGCACATTGAATATTGAATATCCAAGGGTTATCTAAGCCTTTTGCTGTTGTATTCAGTTAAAGAAACAGCGTTTTTACAATCCAAATACCACTTAATTTTTGGCTGCTCATTTCTTTTGCGCAATTTAGATCCAGGGGTTAATTAAGAGTTGGTCTGCTGCTGTGGTCACTAAAAGAAATGGTGTTTTTCACCGCCAAAGAAGAAATTTTTCCTGTAGCATAATTCATATCCGAAGGTTAATTAAGCCTGTTTGTGCTTTTATATTCAGTAAAATACACAGTGTTTTTAAACGACACATACAAGTCAATCTTTCCTGCCCATTTGGGGAGCGCAAGTTATATCCAGGGGTTACCCAAGCTTGTTAGTGGGTTCATTTGGAGTCAAATACAGAGTGTTTATTTATCATATAAAGATATCTTAATCAAACAGAGTCTTTACATTTTAGAACAAACAGTATGTCAGACAGAGAGGTGGCAGGCTCTTCACATGCGAGTGGCAGTGACACAAACATCCCTGGAGCAGGCCCAGGTCACAGCACAGCAAGGGGACATCACAGCAGGGGTCACTCGGTGAGGCCAGAACTGCCGGTGTAATCTAGTGGCCGTGTGTTGTTCAGCAACCCAATGGTTCTTGATTGGTTGACTAGGTCATCCACTTCCTCCCAGATGACATCTGACAACCTCACCCAAGAGTCGGTGGGAACGTCAGACACAACCCTTAGTTGGCATGGCCCGGGAGCGGCTTAGCGGCCCTCACTTCTCCTCAACCCGCCACTGTCCCATCCGGTTCCCTCAGCCAGAGATCTACTATGTGGTCTGGGCTCAGCGCTACTATACAGCGAGGACGAACAAATTGAGGACAGTCAGCAGCTACTTGGCAACGAAGCGGTGGGGCAGACACCCCCTGCTTCTTGCAGTATTGATGTATAGAGTGGCATGGGAGGTTTTTTGGCGAGTGGTCAGCCTCTGCATACCAAGACCGTTGAGGAGGACAGCAGTAACAATCAAACACTTATTTGAATCCAGTTTCTGCGTTACACCAGTTTGTTCAAATGCAGCGTATGGAACTTGAACTGAAGGAGACCATAACTACAAGGAATGTTTTAGGTGCCTATTTTGCATTCTGTGCCATTGTTGATGTAATTCAGTACAAAACTGGAATGGGACAGAACAAAAAGGAAGCAAAAGCAAATGCTGCAAAACAGGCTTTATATGAAAAAGGGGAGGCCCTCCCCTGTTAAGGGTGGAAAAGGGGAGGCCCCCCGTTAACGGGGGAAAAAAGGGGGAGGACCTCCGACCTGTAACGTGGAAAAAAAGGGAAGGCCCTCCCCTGTTAAAGGTGGAATCAGGGAGCCCTCCCCTATTAACGGTGGAAAAGGGAGCCTCCCTGTTAACGGGGGGAAAAAGGGGAGGCCCCCCCCTTTTAACGGTGAAAAAAGGGGAGGCCCTCCCCTTTCCCGTTATCAATTTCGCCTGTTAAATTTTAAATTCCCCCTTTAAAAAAAATTTATTCCCTGTTCATAATTTCCCCCCTGTTCAATCATTTCCCCCTTTTAAATATTTTATTCCTGTTCATCAATTTCCCCCTGTTCATCAGTTCCTGTCTGCCCGTGCACCCGACCTTTCTGCTACATTACCTGACCTCGAATCTCCACTGCCTGCCCTGACCTGACCTTTGACTACGAGTTTCGTCTTACGATTCGGTACCTCGCTGCGCCTCGGCTGCCACCTCAAACTAGTCGCGCCAGGAGTAGCGACCTGGTAGGACTCCCGCCACAGAAAGTCCATCCTGCTTTGCGGCGGACTCTGGTGAAAACCGGGACCTACTTAGACCCCGCTTCCTGGCATGGCCGCTGCCACCTCTTTCGGTGGTCCAGAGGAGCCATTACCCGTGCCGTTACAATGGCTGAAGTGAATGCCAAGTTTCCTGGCCAGTTCTTTGAATGGTGCAGAGTAGACCATTTGAAAAGGGAGGGACTGCAATACCACCAACTTGGACAGGAACACGGTCAGCTTCTGCACTTAGGGATGGCTAGATGCATACTGCTGTCTCTTGGCAATTGTCTCGGTGAACGACTGCTGGCCCCATGAGTGCCGAGGAGCAGGAGTATCTGGACCAGTAGATGATATAATAGACAGGGAGTTGTCTTTGACAGAGATGGTGAAGCCTTGACTGCCTGGAATGGGAGGCGTGCCACTGGGTGCTAAAGCTGTTGGGACAGGATGGACCACCACATCTGAAACACGTATGGTGACACTGCATGATGTTGATGCAGGGCCGTGGTGCCAACGTTAGATACCTGGTCACGCTTTACTTTTAGTGATGAGCGATTACGTTGACTATCGTCATCAGGTCGATAGTCGATATCGGCAATTATCAAGACGATATCCGATAGTCGATAATAGATTATCGCCGATGACCATTAAAGTTTATGGGAGCGCAACAACACCTTCATTATTACACCCAAACAAGGCTGGAGAAGCTGAAATTAACATCCACAACAGCAAACTGGATACGTGCAACATCTTAGGCAACACACTAAGGTTATAAAAGCCACAGGAAAAAAGTCACACACCATTCACTATCCCTGTCTTGTACCACTGTACCACAAATTAAAAAGTGACAGAAGGCAGTGTTATTTGAACCATCATTTTACTTGAACTGGACATAGACTATCCCTGTCCTGGAACGCAGCCTGAGCCCCAAACCTGCATGACCCCAGATTAAAAAGTGCCGGAAAAAGGAGTCTTTGAACCACCATTTTAGTTTCACTGGACATTGACTAAAACTGTCCTGGACTGCAGTATGACCATTAAACCTGTATGACTCCCAGATTTAAAAGTGCTGGAAAAAGGAGTCTTTCAACTACCATTTTAGTTTCACTGGACATTGACTATACCTCTCCAGGTCTACAGCATGAGTCCCAAACCTGCATGACCCCCAGATTAAAAAGTTCCGGAAAAAGGAGTCTTTCAACCACCATTTTAGTTTCACTGGCCATATACGGTCCCTGTCCTGGGCCACAGTATGACCATTAAACCTGTCTGACCCCCAGGTTAAAAAGTGCTGGAAAAAGGAGTCTTTCAACTACCATTTTAGTTTCACTGGACATTGACTATACCTGTCCAGGGCTACAGCATGAGCCCCAAACCTGCATGACCCCCATATTAAAAAGTGCCGGAAAAAGGAGTCTTTAGTTTCACTGGACATTGACTATACCTGTCCTGTGCCACAGCATGACCCAGAGCCGGAGTTACAGTGGGTGCAGTGAGAGCCCAGGCTGGCGTCTGTCATCTATTAACACGCAGGTTCAGCTGCCAGGGCCGGAGTTACAGTGGGTGCGGTGAGAGCCCAGGCTGGCGTCCGTCATCTATTAACACGCAGGTTAAAATGCCCTGATGACGCAGCAACGAAAACTGTCGTGCTGAAGCAGAGTGCGAAAGCGGAAGTGTGAGAACTCCAGCCTTCCTCAGTACACAGTCAAGACCTGGGTAGCGCTTTCCCCTCCGTATGAGTGCGGACCAATTGAGCTTCACTTGGAAATACTGGTGGTTAACGCTCCTGTTACACCAAGGTGCCCTTTTTCTTGGCATTCTTTTTCTCATTTTACTCAACGTGCTGGAGGAAATTGTCTCTGAACTTAATTCTCTGTCCGTGCTCCATACTCCATGTCCTCTGAATAACCTACATCTGGTCAAGTTTTCCTGTAACCTCCCTTGTACAATTCAGAGGAATTTTTTAAACAGCTTTTTTGTACATGAAATTTTTTTTTTATTTTCTCAGAAACCATGACCAAAAAAAATTTTTAAAAAAAGGGGACTTCTCACCCCAACTTTTTAAAAATTGGGGAGGCAACATGCCCCCAAAAAACCATTGACAATGCGAAAAATTTTTAAAGATGAAGGGGATTTAATTGGAATATGGTTTTGCCCATGAAACCTTGCGTCTTTTACGGTCTCCTCCCCAAAGCAAAACCAGCAAAAAAATGTAAAAAAAGGGAGAATAAAAATTGCAGAAAGGGAAAAAATCATTTAAAAAAAAAATTTTTTAAAAGGGGCCCATTTCTTTTTAAAAGGGGAAATGGGGAATTAGCCCGGCAAAAAATCGGGACCTCGGAAATTTTGGGTTACAACATCATCAAATCCATCCCTGATTATCTTGATGAAAGCCCAAAGGGATCCACTTTAAACTGTGGAAACCCGGTTTTTTTGGGTCGTAATGACTCCACCACCCTGTGCTGAAGGTCCGCCAGATATCACGCTGGCTCCCGGGGGCAGGAAAACCCCTTCTATGGCTTTGGCGAGCGAGCTCGGGGCCAAATTCCCCAAATTTTGGATACCCAAAAGAAGTCTATTGGGCCCGGAAACACATACAAAAACATCGGTGTTGAAACCAGATAGTCGTCCCACCATGATCTTAAGCTGGTCTCTATGTTTTGGGTATTTGTGCCTGCATTTAAACCCTTGGTGAGGTGGTAAAAAAAATTGGGAAAATTTGGGTTCCCTTTCCCCCCTTGCCCGGTGCTGCCGTAGGCTACTTGGCACTTTTATGCTTTTACCCCCCTTTGCTGACGTTGTTCCACCCTGACATTTGGGAAAACCCGGGAAACAGGGGCAACAGATGCCTGCAGTTATCAAACAAAGGGTCCAAATTTTCCCGCATTTTAAATTTTCTATTTGGGTGGGTGGGGGGGAAAGTGCTGAGGTTTTTGATTTGTTTGAGGATCCAGGAGGGTGGCCACCCAATTTAAATGTTGTTCATTTTGTGGCCTTAAAGCGTGGGTCAGTTGGGGGAAATGGAGAAACCAAGCACTCATGTAGAGATGGACCCCAAATTCCCAAACCTCTGGGTTTGGGGCATAGCAAAAATGATCTGCCTCATCTTCCTCCCCCGCCTCAAAATTTGCGCCAAAAACCCCTTTCCCCAAAGGGAGGGACGTCGGTAAAAAACAATGTCTAGGAAAACCCCCCTCCCCTTCCTCCGGCACAGCTTCAACACAGCCCTGCTTCCTCAGATGATGCACCCTTTAGAGGGTGAGGCGCCGCCTTGCTACTAGCCCTGGGCCCCCCAACCACTGCCTAATGAAGGGCCGATAAAATTAGGGAAATTCGGGCCTTGTTGGGTTCGACGAAGAGAAAGGCCCGTCCCTCATCTGGTCCGTTCCTCCTCCGCGCTGGGGACCTGATGTTTCAGAGGGGTCCAACGGGTCTTTTCAAAAAAAAGATCAAACCCCAAAGGTCATGCTGACAAAAGGGCATCGTCCGCACTGACCATTTTGGTGGCTTCTTCAAAACTGGCAAGGATGGTGCAGAGCTCTTTCACCTGCCTCCACTCTCGGTGGCTCAACACCCCGAGGTTCGCACCGCTACTTGTCAGGCATGTGTCACTTCGTACTGCGTAATGGCATTGCGCTGCTCCCACAATCGCTGGAGCATGTGGAGGGTGGAATTCCAGCATGTTGCCACGTCAACAATGAGACTGTTGACGGGGAGGCCGAACTGACGCTGCAACGCAGCCAGGCGGGACGAAGCAGGGTGCAAACGGCGGAAGTGCGAACTCAGACCTCGAGCCTTCTTCAGCAGGCAGTCCAGACCCGGGTAGCTCTTTAGAAATTTCTGGACGACGAGGTTCATGACATGTGCCAGGCAAGGGATGTGCTCCAGCCTACCGATCTTATGGCCAGCAGATTTCGTCACACACCACCTTGCCTGGCACAAGGTTCTTGTCACCCAGCCAGCGCTCGGTCTCGTTGCGGAGAGCCGTCCACAGCTCCTGACCTGTGTGTGGACGGTCTCCAAGACAGATTAATTTCAACATGGCCTGGTGTCTCTGGGCACGTGATGCCACCAGAGGACCTTGGGGGAAAGAACCCTGCACCATCCCTACGGTTTTGAAGAGCGTGCGCCGAGCCTGAGAGCCACCGTCACCCCCAGAGACATCCACCCAGCTCACCCAGTGAGCTGTCACAGAGATATAGCGGCCTTGGCCGTGCTTACTAGTCCATGTGTCGGTGGTGAGATGGACTTTTCCGGACACAGATGCAGACAACGCTCTTGAAATTTTAGATGACACATGGCTGGCCAGGGCAGGGACGGCTTTTCTGGCAAAGAAATGCCTGCTCGGCATCTGGTATTAAGGGCAGGCGAGGGCCATGACGTGGCAGAACCCATCTGTGTCCACTGACGGAAAGGCAACATTTCCAAGGCCAAAAGCCTGGCAATGCCGACATTCAGGCTTTTGGCTTTGGGATGGTTTGAGTTAAAGTGTTTCTTCTGCTCCCAAACCTGGAAGACAGAAGGCTGGCTGCTAGACTGGCCGCTGTACGGCGTGCAGGTCGTCAAACTGGCAGGAGGAGAAGGGGTAGGATGGGTCTCTGGTGGTGCTGGTGGTACTCGGGCGAGGGTGGAACCTGAAGCGGAGGCTGATCCCTGATCATGACTATTAGAACATGGGCAGCTGAGGAACGCTTAGTGGTGGCGGAGGACAGAGGGTGTGACAGTGGTTGGAAGCCCGGTGTCGGTCTGGCCTTTTTTGGCCAAGTGTTGCCTCCATTTCAACTCATGCATTCGCTGCATGTGACTAGACATGTTGGTGGTGGTTAAACACCTAGATTCTTGCCTCTCCGTATGCGTGTACGGCAAAGGCAGCATTTGACATCGCTGGGCGACTCATATGCTTGCTCAACGACGGCCCAGGCTTGAGAGGTCCTGGACCTTTTTGACGGCGATAAGCGAGGAGCGGGGTTTCCGCTGACCGTGGCTGGCGGAATCATATCAGCGGACTTGTGCGACCGCCCTCTCCCTTTTTGAGGCAGGACCCGTATTGACACTACCCCATCGTCTTCCTCCTCGTCCAGTGATGAAGCGCTCGCAAGCAAATTCTGCGGAAAAGACCACGATGGATCCGCAATGTTGTCATCATCATCATCAACACAGGTGACTTGGTCGTCCTGACATTCTGCATCCAGGAGCTGCGGGCTACAAGCAAGAGGCACTGCAAGGCGTTGCCGACCGCCCGGGATTTTTGCCGATTGACCGGCTTCCTTCTCCTCCTCTGATGGCATCAGTTACTTGGCGTCAGAGCAGACTAAATCATCCTCTTGATCTTTTAACATGCCTTCTGACCCCAACCGCATTTTGTCATCAAAGAGGTCTTCAGAAAATGGATTATCCACAGTGGTGGGTACACGAGTTGACATTTGGGCTGCCTTCGCTTCATGTTGGACGGATGATGATGATGCTGATGATGACATTTGTGGAAAGAGCTGTTTTAAACGCGATTCGTCCCGAAGTAATTCGGAGCGAAACAAATTTTGTCGGAAAATTCGGCGAAGTCGGCGAATTTAATTTTTGAGAAATTCGCCCATCTCGAAGTGTGACATTTAAAAAAAAAAAATAGACAAGCACACCTCTCTAGAGTCACACAGCACTTTATATAGATACATGGAGGCTCTGTAGACACTTTTAAATGTGGAGTAATAGAGAAAGTATTTAAAACTATACGGAGGGGGGGGGGGGAGATTGGGAGCAGAAAGTAAGACTATTGTAATGGGTGTGGTAGTGGATCCACTGGACCCCCGCAAGCGGTGGTGTAAGCCTCGCCAGGGAGCGGAGTCTAAGTAGGTCCCGGTTTTCACCGGCACCCGCCGCAAAGCGGGATGGACTTGCTGCGGCGAGAGTCTACCAGGTCGTTACCCCTGACGTGACTTGCTTGCGGTGGCAGCCGAGGTATAGCGTGGTACACAATTGTTAAGACAAGCTTGTAGTCGGGGACAGGCGGCAAAGTTTCGTGGTCATAGGACGTAGGCGAGAAGGTTCGGTACACGTTAATCAGGACGAGACTCAGATAGACGCTATCTCTGTAGGCAACAGGCACTAAAGATCCAGTGGGGGACGTGCTGGAGGGGTTACCAATATATAGGGTCAGCGAATGGCAATCAAGCAATTACCGGTGCACTGGCCCTTTAAACTTAAGAGAGCTGGTGCGCACTCGCCCTAAGGAGCGTGGACGCGCGTGCCCGTCGGCAGAAGACCACGGGGAGGCAGGAGTGCGGCTGGGTAAGTGTAACGCCGCGGGGGACCGAGTGAGCCCGCGGCCTGGCCCGTGGGCCACGGTGCCACTCGTCCCCGCGCCAGGGGATGGTGCAGGGACACGAGAGCACCACAGCCTGGACCAAGTGCTGCGGGGCTATTCATTACAGTACCCCCCCTTAGGCCTCCACCTCCTTCTAGATCGGAGAAATTTCAGCACGAGGTCATGGTCCAAAATATTCTCCTCTGGCTCCCAAGATCTCTCCTCCGGACCGAATCCCTTCCAGTCGATGAGGAAATGTCGTCTCCCCCTAAAAGACTTCATGGCCAGGATTTCCTTCACAGCGAACATGTTGGAGGCTTCGGCTGTAGGTGAAGGGGGAACGACTTTACGAGAGAAACGGTACAGCACCAAGGGCTTCAGCAGAGAGACATGGAAGGAATTCAGGATCCGCATGGTGGGAGGGAGCCGGAGCCTATAGGCCACAGGGTTAATACGCTCCAAGACCTCGAATGGCCCCAGGAACCGAGGGCCTAGCTTGTAGCTGAGAATCTTGAACCGAATGTATTTGGCAGACAGCCACACCTTGTCACCCGGAGCAAAGGTCGGCGCCGGTCTCCTCTTCTTGTCCACCTGGGCCTTCATGCGGACCACTGCACACTGTAGGGACTGCCGAGTCTGTTCCCAGATAGTTGTCATATCCCGAACTAGGGACTCAACAGCGGGAACCTCTGAGGATGAGGCCAGGGGGAGTGGTGGGTGGGTATGCTGTGAAGGGAGAGGCGCCGACTCTAAGGAGTTGTATGAAAACTCCGCCCAGGGCAGTAAGCTGGACCAATCATCCTGACGGGCTGAGACAAAGTGGCGTAAATAACTGCCTAGGACCTGGTTAACTCTTTCCACCAGACCGTTCGACTGTGGGTGATATGCAGAGGCGAAATCCAATTTCATTTGTAGCCGGTAGCAGAGTGCTCGCCAGAACCTGGAAACAAACTGGATCCCCGGTCCTAGACGATGTGTTGTGGCAGTCCGTGCAGACGGAAAATGTGCTCAAAGAAGAGCATGGTGAGACGAGGAGCAGATGGTAGTCCGGGCAACGGGACAAAGTTGGACAAATTCGAAAAGCAGTCCGTGACCACCCAAATGCAAGTATTGCCAGAAGAGGGAGAGAGGGAGGTGATGAAGTCCATTGCCACATGTGTCCACGGGGAAGTGGGAGTGGGCAAAGGTTGCGGCAAACCAACCGAACTGTGGCGGGGAGTCTTGTTGCGGGCACAAGTGGTGCAGACCTCCACAAATTCTCTAGTGTCCTTGGCTAGGGTCGGGCCCCACCAGTAAAAACCGAGATCAGCTGATATGACCTTCTGACACCTGGATGCCCTGCCACCAACGAGCAATGTCCCCATCTTAGGACTTTTCTCCGAAGGGTCGGGCGTACATACGTCTTGCCCGGAGGAATCTGTTGGAGGTGCACGGAGCCGCGTGGACCAAACTCTCCGGGTATAATGTACTGTGGCCAGGTTCCTCCCAATGACGTCTGTTTGCGCGAGAGAGAGCACTGCCTTAATGTTCTTCTCCCGCCGGATGGAAGTGAATCCGGAAGTCAAACCGAGAGAAAAAGGGACCACCGGGCTTGTCGGGGTTCAGGGCTGGGGCTGACCGGAGGTACTGGAGATTTTTGTGGTCGGTGTACACATCAAAGGGAATGACGGCTCCCTCCAAAAGATGACACCATTCCTTCCAGGGCCATCTTGATGGCAAGCAGGCCCCCGATGGTATAATTCTTCTCGGCAGGCGAAAATGTTTTGGAGAAGAACCCACAAGTTAGTGTCTTCGCCTTAGGTCCTTTCTGAGTGAGAACTGCCCCAGCACCCATGGAAGAAGAATCCACCTCCAACACAAAAGGCTTCTCGGAATCCGGACGAGACAAGATGGGAGCAGAGGAGAAAGCTGTCTGTAAATCAGAGAAGGCTCTCTCCGCCTCCGGCGACCAACATCTCCGTTTAGCCTTCTTCTTAGTCAGGGCCACGATGGGAGCCACCAAGGTAGAAAAGTAGGGGATAACCTGCTGGTAATAGTTGGCGAACCGGAGAAAGCATTGTATGGCTCGAAGTCCAACCGGTTGTGGCCACTGCAAAACAGCCAACAACTTCGTAGGGTCCATTCGCAACCCCTTGTCGGAGATGATATACCCCAGGAAGGGTAAACTGGTCCGGTGGGACAAGCACTTCTCCAGCTTGCAACGGGTGATTGTTTGCGCAGTGTTGCAACACTTGGCGTACCTAAAGCGATGGGTCGGTAGAATCAGGAAGAAGATTCAGGATGTCATCCAGGTACACATGGGACACAGATGTAAAGAAGATCCCTGACGAGATCATTGACCAACTCCTGAAAGACCGCCGGAGCGTTACACAGACCAAACGGCATTACTAGATATTCAAAGTGCCGGGTGTTGAAGGCCGTCTTTCACTCATCCCCTTTTCAAATTCTTATGAGGTTGTAAGCCCCGCGCAGGTCCAGGTTAGTAAACACCTTGGCTCCCCGAAGCCGGTCGAAGAGTTCCGAGATCAGCGGTAGAGGATATCGGTTCTTTACTGTAATTTTATTAAGTACCCGGTAGTCGATGCAGTGGCGCACAGAACCGTCCTTCTTCTGCACGAAAAAAAATCCAGCTCCGGACGGTGAGGAGGATTTACGGATGAAGCCCTTCTGTAAGTTCTCTCGAATGTAGGCCGACATGGCCTGGGTCTCAGGTACAAACAGAGGGTAGACCCTGCCCCGGGGAGGTCTAGTCTCTGGCAGGAGATCTATGGGACAATCATATGGGCGTTGAGGCGGAAGAGACTCTGCCTGCTTCTCAGAAAACACCTCCGAAAAGTCCTGGTATTCTGTGGGCAGACCTGGAAATGGCTCTGAAGGAGTCAAGGAGGTGGTGGAGCGCACCGGGCGTGGTGCAGCCAAACAGCGATTCTGACAGTCCGGCCCCCAGCAAAGGACTTCACCCGTTCTCCAGTCCAGCATAGGGGCATGACGTTGCAGCCATGGAAGCCCCAAAAGAATAGCTGAAGAAGAACGAGAAAGCACATAGAACGAGATCTCTTCTTTATGCAGGGCCCCTACAAAAAGGAATACCGACTCGGTCTTGTATTGGATGGAATCGCTTAAGAGCTCCCCGCTGACTGAGGAGATCACCAGTGGCCTCTCTAGGCGAACCACGGGGAGGCGATACCGGAAAACCAGGGAGGAGTGAATGAAATTCCCAGCTGATCCAGAGTCCAGAAAGGTGGGAACCTGAACCACGATCCCCGAACTGGTGGAGAACCGTACAGGCATCGTTATTCGTGGAGAGGAGGAATTCTCACCCAGGGATGCCTCTCCCACGTTCCCTAGGTGCAAGCGTTTTCCGGTCGTAGATGACAGTCCCGACGGAAATGCTTTGGGCTGGCACAGAAGAGACATAGATTTTCAGCTCGACGACGGGACCGTTCTTGCTCCATCAAATGGGCTCTGTCAACCTGCATGGGCTCCTCGGAGGAAGGCTGCGGAAGCGGCAGGGGAGGCCTCTGGAAGACAGGAGCCAGACGAGGCATACGGCGGGACCGAACCAACTCTCGCTCTTGATGGATCTCTTCCTGTTGCTCGGTGAAACGTATGTCAATCCGGGTGGCCAAGTGAATTAGGTCACTCAGAGAGGAAGGAAGATCTCTTGCAGCCAGAGCATCCTTAACCCTGCTGGATAGACCCTTCTCGAAAGTGGCGCGGAGGGCGGCATCATTCCATGAGAGCTCCAAAGCCAGGGTACGGAACTGGACCGCATAGTGACCAACTGAGGACTGGCCTTGGCGGACATTCAGGAGCGCGGTTTCAGCTGAAGACGCGCGTGCGGGTCCTTCAAACATGCTGCGAAATTCCTCCAGGAATGTCTGCAGATTAGTTGTCATCGGGTCGCTCCTATCCCAAAGTGGCATAGCCCATGCTCAGGCCTTCCCAGAAAGCAGACTGACCACAAACGCCACCTTGGAACGCTCAGTCAGAAATTGGTTGGCCATTAGTTCCACATGCATAGAGCACTGTGTAATGAAACTCGGACACTGCTCAGATAGACGCTATCTCTGTAGGCAACAGGCACTAAAGATCCAGCGGGGACGTGCTGGAGGCGTTACCAATATATAGGGTCAGCGCCCGGCAATCAACCAATTACCGGTGCACTGACCCTTTAAATTTAAGAGAGTGGGTGCGCGCGCCCTTAGGAGCGGGGACGCGCACGCCCGTCGGCAGAAGACAGCGGGGAAGCAGGAATGCGGCTGGGTAAGTGTAACGCAGCGGGGGATCGAGTGAGCCCGCGGGCCACGGCGCCACTCGTCCCCGCGCCAGGGGATGGTGCAGGGACACGAGAGCGCCCGCAGCCTGGATCAAGGGCTGCGGGGCTACTCGTTACAACTATGTGAAGCATTCTGGATTATGGAATGCAACACTAGATTCCCAACAGGCTTGAACCTGTGGTGTGTTTTTTTTTTTTTTTTTTTTTTTTTTAAATAATATATATTATATATATATATAAAAAAATTTTTATAATAATATATATATTTTATATATATATATATATATATAATATAAAAATAAAACATATTCTTATCAAAGTATTGCAAAATGTTTAGGAAATTAAAAAAACCATAAACACAAATAATAACAGAGCAGAAAAGATAACAAATATAATTTTTTTCTACGGAATATCTCTGAAATGTGGTCTTTTCTGACAACTGAAAACCAGGAATAGAAATATAAATTTTTCTACGGAATATCTAAGAAATGTGGTCTTTTCTGACAACCAGGAATAGAAATAGAAGTGTTTTCTACGGATTATCTAAGAAATGTGGTCTTTTCTGACAACTGAAAACCAGGAATAGAAATATAAATGTTTTCTACGGAATATCTAAGAAATGTGGTCTTTTCTGACAACTGACAACCAGGAATAGAAATAGAATTTTTTTTCTACAGAATATCTAAGAAATATCAGTCCATGTAATTTACAACTGCCAAGTAGGACTGGCAATTGACTTTTTTCTACAGAATAGCTAAGTAAGGAGATCTTATGCGACAAACCTTAAAGGAGTTGTCTCATTACAAGCTTTCAGCCTACTTCAAAGTGTCTGGCAGCAAAGGATTTTTGAATTCAGGGGCTTGCTTCTTGTCTGCCTCTTCTCCTCCCTCGTCCCCCCTCCCCTCAGCACACAGACACAGGGCGAGATCAGCTGCACTGTCAGCTCCACGGAGAGAGGAGAGGGCTGATTTATGAGTGTGGAGAGGTCTGTGATGCTGTGTATGCTAATAGCAGAGCAGGGGGGATGTAAGTGTTCCTATACCCCCTGCTTAGCATACATATCTCCACATCTTAAGCAACAACAAACAAACCCTGTCAGAACAGACACAGGGCAGCTGTGAAGTGAGTTACTAAAACAGCAGAGCATGAACTGTTCACATGCCTCCCTGATCTGTTCTATTAGTATAGTCACAGCTCCACAGACACATCAGGATTATAGTAACACACTTCATTGCTGTCACATCTACTGACTACAGACCAGCCTCAACTCTGCTCTCCTCAATCTGTGCAGAGAGCAGGAGGAAGCAGGCACACACAGGGTTAATCCACACAGTCACAGAAGCCAGAGTCCTCCCCCTCCCTTCCCTAAAGAAGCATACTGTGTGGGAGGGGCTCTGTGCTCAGACCTGTATTCAGAAACAGATGAGTCATCAGCACTGACAGCCAGTGAGATAAAGATCCACAGGTCAGCTGCTATAGGGATTTCAGGAGCTGATGCACTACTACTAACATGTAATCATTTACATGTGATCTGCAGGAAGAGGAGATGATACAACAATAAGAATTAATACAACAACAGAAGAACATTTCCAGTTCTAGGATCCAAGGTCTCTATGGACATAATGGTCTCACTGTTTCCCAATGACCCTGTCCCTGGTGTTCATCTCTGGTCTGAACAGGATGATAAATGACTTGGGGAGGAAGATACAACCCAGCAGCCCCGCACTAGAGGTCAGGATGGCAAATACCTCCACGGCCACCATGTATTTGCCCTTAGTGCTCAGATATGCCGGGATGAAGGAGATCCACACACTGCAGAATAGCAGCATGCTGAAGGTGATGAGCTGGGCCTCATTGAAGCTGGCAGGTAACTTCCGAACCAGGAAAGCCACAATGAAACTCAATACAGACAAGAATCCCATGTAACCAATCAGAATGTAGAACGCCATGACGGAACCTTCATTACAACGTAAAATCATCTTCTTGTTGTCAGACTGGAGGTCATAGTCCGGGAATGGTGGAGAGAAGATCAGCCAGACCATAGATAAGATGACTTGTCCCATGGAGCAGAAGACAACAAACCAGCTGGACACTCCAGAGCCCACCCAATTCTTTAGCTTGCTACCAGGTTTGGTGGCATTGAAGGCCAAGAAGACTAAGAAGGATTTTGCCAGAACACAAGATACAGACACTGTGATCAGGATCCCGAAGACGGATTGTCTCATCAAACAGGTTATTTCCATTGGACGTCCAATAAATAACAAGGAGCAGAGGAAGGAGAAGAGCAGAGACACCAGGAGGACATAGCTGATGTTCTGGTTATTGGCTTTCACTACAGGAGTGTGGTGATATTTCCAGAAGATCCCCAGAACAGCACAAGTGACCCCACAACAGATAATGGAGAGAAGCGTCAGAGAGATTCCCAATCCATCATCAAATGAAAGGAATTCAATGCTCTTCTGGAGGCAGACGACTCTCATCTCATCAGAGTAATGATCTTCAGGACATTTCACACATTCATCTGCATCTACAATATAGAAAGGAGGTGACACAATCACATTGTATTACAGGACACAGCAAAGCAATGTGTCATAACCAGATATAGCAGGACAGGGGAAAGAGGAGCGGGACTGGGTGGGATTACAGCCTCCTGATGGGCCTGAGCCGAGGAGAAAACCATTAGCAATAAGTTCTGAAGAGAGTGAGAGGAACATCAGCAGAGAAGGATAACAATATAGCAAATATATCCGTATAGCAGAACCTAGAGCGCAAATGCTACAATCACAGCAACTACACAAGCATGGAGGATCCTCAGGACTGGAGATCAGGCCAAGGGATCTCAGATACATAGACCCAGCCTTATGCCAATGATAGTGAGCAGAGCGTGAAATACATAAGACATTTCTTTACCATTGAAATGAACTTTCTGGCCTCAATTTTTCAGCCTTATCAAAAATCTTCTTGAAGGTTTTAATGGGTTTTGTACTATTTGTAAGGTATAATGAGTGACTATGGCACAGAATATTTTTTTGAATCACAGAACCTCTTCATAGATTGTGACCCCCATCTATCAGTCTGCAGTCTGGCATCATTCTATACATACATCTGGTTACTCACTTGTGGTATTGGAGATCTCCCCCTCAGAACATCCTACACAACTGTAGCAACACAGGTGGAAACTCTCGCTGACTTTTCTGTATCCGGGATCACAGCTGTCACTACACACCGACCGAGGGGTCTGCAACCAAACCATCCAGAAGATAAGAAGGAAAGATACACACAAGTGATTGGTGACAATATTGGAGAAATGAAGATGAGCATCGTCCTTACAGAAAATCACCTGTAAATAGGAATTCTGAAAGATTGAGATTGGTTTATAGATTAGACATAACATCAGTGATAGTGAGCAGAGATGAGCGATCACTAAAAAAATCTAGATCGAGTCGATTGCCGAAAATACACACAACCATCTCCAAGATTTCTCTCATGCTTCCCCCATATTCTGGAACTCACTGCCCCAACACATCAGACTCTCGTCCACTTTCATCAGCTTCAAAAGCAACCTGAAAACCCATCTCCTCATGATCGCATATAACCTATAGTATCCCGCTGTCAGTACAACCTCTGCAAACATATGATCCCAATAAAAATTAACTTTTAATAGATATACCTTAAAATATGTCAAATACCCCACAAAAGCAAAAACAAACGTGATAACCATATACACCTAGGGTAGGTTACTATACCGAGGGTACCTAATAAAGCAGGGTCATCGCCCCAAAAAGAGCGGCCCCACAGATATAGAACCCCAGGTATGTCCTATTCCCAATTCAAAAAGGTGCACAAGACACATAAAACACCCCTTAAGATGTTTTAGGGTTCCTCAGGGGTTAAACCAAAAAGAGAAAGCCCAGGTACGGATATAAAAAAGGATAAATATTACCTGGCTTTCACCATAAACAAACCCGGCGCAAAGGTGGATGTCACCTGGCGTTTCCCATTGTCGGCCTGGCTCCTACTGATGATGAGGAAAATTACCTATGAATCTGACCACCCTTAAGTAGTGTCCCGCATATTAAATGCACCAATCATAATAGTCAATAGATGAGTGCTCACCAAACTAAACGGCGCGCTCAAGAACGAGCGGCCGCCATCTGCGCATGCGCCCACTACGCAACTTCCGGCGGGGATGTGTCAGTGGAGCGCAATGCGTTCCACCGAAAGCCACGCATGCGCAGTGACTACCTAATGTCGCGAGCTGCGTGTGCGCTCCCACGCTACTGAAGGAATGGGATAGCAGGCACTGCTCTGTTAGAATGCGCGTGCGTAAATACTCTAGCACATAGAATAGAAAGATAAGTAAAACATATACAACTGTTCTCTCAAACAATACTGTGTAGGTAGTATATAATAAAATATCCTTAAGTTTAGCCTGCACACTGGATAAACAATATAGATGAATATTAGATGTTGAATGTTAACCAGGTATTTAAAAGAGCCAGTTAATAAACTGAGCACAAAACGGAATATGTTCAAGGACAAGTAGGAGTAAACAAAGCCGGGTGTAAAAAATAGAGAGTCCCATTCTGGTGAATAGATGACCAGAAATAGGGCAAACCCCCCATTTTTGATACTATAACTGGGTCAAAAGGTAAAATAACCTTGATATAATAATCGACCCAAATCCCTGAGAGACTTAATCCAATAGTACTAAAAGAGGGCACAACAATAAACCAATAGTACAGGTGATTCAAATAAAGCATCCAAAATTCATGGTTTCATTCAGACCAACGGGATGCATAGAACCCATACGGTAAATCCATTCTGTTTCTTTACGCAAGATTCTTTGATCCCAATTACCTCTTCTTGGTGATGGTCTGAGCACTTCAATCACATTAAACTTCAGAACCTTAAAATCTCCGTTATGAAACTCATGCACATGACGTGCTACGGAGGTATCTCTTTTATGTTTAACGTCAGACGCATGTTCCCCTCTCTGTCTCCTTAGTTGTCTCTTGGTTTTACCAATGTAATCCATCGGGCATGGACACTTACCTAGATATACCACACGTTCCGTCTTGCAGTTGGCAAAGTCCCTGATGTCATACTCCTTGCCATCTGCTGCACTACAGATAGTTTTCGTCTGTTTAATGGCCGGACAAGCAATACAACCGGAACCACACCTGAACATGCCCATAGGTTTTCTATTCATCCACCTCGTTCTCTGTTCAAAGTGATACTCAAAGTGACTATGGACTAGGCGGTCTCTCAGGGAGCGACCCTTACGGTATGTGATTTGTGGATAATCAGGAATATATCCTCCCAAATCCTGATCCATCTGCAGGATGCGCCAATATTTTCTCAGTATCTCAACTACTTCTCGATTCTTGTCATCAAATGTGGCCACCAATCTGGCTGTGCTACCCTCGCCGTGACTATCACCAATTCTATCCCTTGACTGGGAGTTTAAAAGTCTCGTTTGATCTTGCCCCAAAGCATACTCATATGCAGAGGCTACTACTTTGCGGGGGTAGCCGCGATTTGCGAATCGATCCCCCAGGGTTCTTGCTTGATAATGAAAGTCATTCATCCTAGAACAGTTTCGTCTAATTCTAAGGAATTGACCCTTGGGTATACCTTGCTTTAATCGAAGGGGATGATGGCTTTACCATCATAACAAACTGTTTGTCGTCGTGGGCTTCCTGTATAAATCTGTATGAATATAGCCAGCATTACTTTTCATGATCTTAACATCAAGAAAGGGAAGGCTCGACTCTTGAACATCATATGTGAAGCGCAAATTGATATTATTAATGTTGAGATGTTGCACAAAAGCCTTAAATGTACTTTTTGTACCTTCCCAAAGGATAAAGATATCATCAATGAACCTCCCCCCAGAAAATCTGGAGGGTCCATTGATCATCTTCAAATTGACCGACTATAGTAGCCTTTCACCAGCCCAGGAACAAATTTGCATATGTGTGAGCGCAAGGGCTCCCCATAGCTGTGCCCCTGAGCTGGTGGAAGTAACGCCCATGAAACAAAAAATAATTATGGCGCAAGATAAAGTCCAACAGCTTTATTACGAAATTGTTGTGTTGTTGATGCTGGGTACCCCTAGTATTCAAGAAGAATTCAGTGGCTTTAACCCCAAGTTTGTGCGGAATGCTACTGTATAAAGATTCGACATCTATAGAGGTGAGAAGAACTTCGTGACCCACAGAGATACCCTCTAGTCGGCGCAATAAGTCCGAAGTAACACGGATATATGATGGCAAACTGAGAACAAAACCCTGCAGTATTCTATCCACATAGATGCCAGCATTCTGAGTGATCGAATCCACTCCTGACACTATGGGTCTACCCTTAAGGGGATCAAGCCCCTTATGTACTTTGGGTAGCGCATAGAATGTTGGTATCTGGGGGGGCGTGGCCTGACTGGGGATGTGAGCAGATGTGTGCTGAGGGAGCTCTGACCAGCCACTCCAGAAAAGTGGCTCAAACAATCCTCTGAGACACAGAATCACCTGGAGATCATCTCTACTAAGGTCAGCTACTGAACTGGAACATTTTAAACCCTCCTGGACCCCTCTCTGACCTCCCCAGCTGGAGATACAGCCAGACCTTGTTGCCAGTGCTTGTTCTCCTGCTGCTGCCGCCATTACCTTGAGGTTCCTCTACTGAGCCCAGAGCCAGAGCTTCATCTGTGCTCCCAATCTGTCTCCAGACACAGCTCCACAGCAGATCACACTGTGAGCTTACTTGTTGGAACTGTATGCAGCCATACAGCGGAGCCATCACTCAGAGGGAGCCCTGCACCTCCTCCCTGTCACCTCAGAGCCCATGTTCATGCCTGTCAGCTCCTTGCTGCTACAATAGTCTCTCTCAGGAGTTGTGAGGCAGGGGAGCCCTGTGCAAGATAAGAGATAACTTCTGTGTGACTGTTTGAAAATGTCTAGGCTGCATCTCACACTGTGCTCTGCCTGCAAACAGACATTCCTAGCTGTCTATTAATTAACCCTTTACTGCACCTCCCCACTGTCATCTGCAGGAAAAGCATCTGTGTATTTAATCCTCACTCTCAGCACATCAAAGGAGTAATAGTATCCTGGGTGGGAGTGCACTGTGTCAACCCTGCATTTATCCCCTTCCTTGCTGGATTTCTCACAGTCCTGCATTTTCCTGTGCTCTAAGCTTGGGGTGTTTTCCACTACTTTGCTGGACCTGTATTTAGCCCTGTTGTTAGACCAAGAGAGAGAGAGAGGAAAAAAGTAAAAACTATGGGAGGTACATCCAAAAAAAACCAGAGAAGCAAACCAACAAAACTGCCAGAGTTCTTTTCCTCTTCTCAAGCCAAAAGAGGACTAAAATTCCCTCCGCCAGCTTCCCCTAACTCGTCCTCAAGAGCTGAATCTGTGGACCTTGAACAACCTGAAATGTCTGACTCTCAACCTCTGAATGTAGCAACACTCCAACACCTATTCTCCTCTTTCCGTTCATCTTTACACACAGACATTAAACAGATGATGGATGAACTAAAGCAAGATTTTCATTCCTTAGCATCCCGCACTGAACACATAGAAAATAAAATGTCAGACTTTGCAAAATCTCATAACAGTCTGATCGATGCCAATAATGCATTAGAAGAAGAAGTGCAACACCTAGCCGCCAAAGTCCTTGACTTGGAGGATCGATCCAGGCGCAACAATGTGAGGATCCGTGGTATCCCAGAAACCATCTCACCTGACCAACTGAATGCATACCTCACCGACCTGATGACTTTGGTTCTACCAAACTCTTCCTCACTCGATCTTACCATAGATAGGATTCATAGGATCCCGAAACCCAAGAACTTGCCACAACAAGTCCCTAGGGACACCATCGCCAGAATTTATTTTTATAATGTGAAAGAGGAATTCCTCCATGCCCTCCGAAAAACCGAATCTCTCCCTGACTGCTTCCAATCGATATCTGTCTTTCCAGAAATCTCTTCGCAACTATGCTCAGGCGGAAAGAATTTCAGCCTTATACCAGTATTCTCAGAGACAAAGCAATCCAATACAGATGGGGCTTCCCAGTGAAGCTTATCATTACCAAAGACGGGACCCAATTTATCTGCAACTCTCCAGAGGAGGCCTGTTTATTGTTGAGAGACTGGAATCTTCTTGCCTCTTCTGATACAAGCCCTGTCCGAAAGAAACAGAGTAGGCCGGAAATGATCACTCCTCTATGGTCTGATAGAGCCACGAGATCAAGAACCAGGCCGCTGGACTGATGCTGTTGATATCCCTTTGTCTCACTAATATGTTGGAGTGCTGATTGGTGCTCTCTGTTTGCTTACTGTTTGCTCGGCACTAGTGTCGCTTTCTCCCTCTAGGTTCAAGGCAGGACTGTTGCCCCACTATTCTTTCCATTTAGGAATGACAGAGTCTTTCAACTTGATTTGTTAGATTATGATGTTTTTGGTTCAGTTGTTTGTTTCCCAAATGAGTGACAAAAGTACTTTACACTTCTGTGGATTTTCTTCAGATGTCCGGGTGCAGGCCATGTCGGCGCTCTCAGCTCAAAGCTTTACCTTTTTCAGATCATTATGACGATCAAATTTCAATCTTTCAACGTAAAGGGTCTAAATTCTCCCTTTAAGCGCTCCCTACTATGGAGAGATATTTTTAAAATCGGGTGCAGACGTTGCATGCACCCAGGAAACTCACCTTCTCAAAGAGGACCAATTCAGGCTAAAGCATAAACTATTCCCAATATGCTATATTGGTTAAAAATTCTGTCTCCTTTAATCTTACTCACTCTGTCATTGATCCAGAGGGACGGTATGTTATCTTGGTCTGTGAAATTAATTCGAGGCCCTACACCTTAACTGCCATCTATGCCCCTAATAATAGACAAATCTCCTTTATTAAAAAAGTTATCAACAAAGCAAAAAATGTTAGGAAAGGTGGATTAATTATTTGCGGTGATTTCAACTCTGTTGTCAGCGCAGATCTGGACAGATCTGGAAACAGGGGCAGATCTTCACAAGATCTTCAGTCTCTGTTGCTAGAAGAAGACTTGCACGATGTCTGGCGGTACCTCCATACCTCTGAGCGTGACTATACGTATTTCTCCCTATCTAAACATGTTCACTCTCGTCTAGATTTCTTTGTAATTGACAAAATTGTGTTAGATTATTTGATCTCCACTGACATAGGTTTATTACATGGTCGATCATGCCCCTGTTTATCTAGTCATCACCTCAGGGCCTTCAGATTCCCTGCGCCCCCTGTGGCATCTTAATAATTATCTTTTAAAAAATCCAGCAAATGTCAGCTATCTAGTCTTAACCGTATTAAAGACTTCTTTGAAATTAACGCCCATAAAGCCTATATTCGCGGCATACTTATTCAGCTAGCTAGTAGAGAAAAAAGGAAGCGACAGGAAGAAGTTAATAGTCTCTTGGAAGAAATTAAGAAAGCAGAAGTGGCATTTAAATCAGACCCCTACTTTACAGAAAAAAGATTCCTTACCGAATCTTAGGAATAGACTGCGTACCATTTACCTCCTAAGTAATGAGTTCCACTTGGCAAACTAAAATGGCAATTTTACAATGCAGGGAGACAAGCCTGGCAAGCTGCTAGCAAATAGAATCAAATCACAACATGCTAGGACGCGCATTTCCCACTTAACTTCACCCTCAAGTGAGAAATTAATGAACCCTAAAGATATTGCCAACCAATTTGCTACCTACTACTCCCAACTATATAATATACATTCCAATGAAAATATCCCTGTTCCTTCAACTAAGGATATTAACTCCTTTCTGAGTTCCATACACCTACCTGTGCTAAACACATCCCAACTAGAAGACATTAATAGACCTTTCTCTCTAGCTGAAATTCAAAAGGCCATTCGTTCTAGCAAAATTAATAAATCACCAGGCCCCGTAAGTCTTACAAATGAATACTTTCAAGTTTTCTCTGACCTTCTCTCCCAACCTTTATTAAATCTGTGTAATGAGATTGCTTCTACAAAAGCTCCGCTACCAGAAATGCTCTCTGCAATTATCACCACGATTCCCAAACCTGGTAAACAGCTGGATCTAACTTCTAACTATAGACCTATTTCACTACTTAATTCCGACATTAAGCTGTATGCCAAAATTATAGCGTCTCGCTTGAACTTAGTTTTGCCTTCTCTGATCCATAGTGATCAGGTAGGATTTATAAAGGGCAGACAGGCAAGATATGCTACCCGCCGCATCCTAGATTTAACACAGATTGCTGCTTCCTCCGCGTCCAGTGTGGCTTTCTTATCGCTTGATGCGGAGAAAGCATTTGATAGGGTAAATTGGTTATATCTAGAATCGGTGTTACATAAATTTGGCTTAGCTGGCTTTATTTTGCAAGCCATTCTAGCACTTTATACTCACCCGTCAGCTAGGGTTTTAACCTCTGGTTTCTTATCACACTCCTTTTCTCTTGCCAATGGTACACGTCAAGGCTGTCCACTTTCCCCCCTAATATTCGTGCTCTGTATGGAACCACTTGCTGAGAGTATTAGGACTAACCCACAAATTTATGGACTGTCAGTTAAAGGGGCTTCTCACAAGATTAGTCTTTATGCAGACGATGTCATGCTGATAGTCACGAACCCCACTTCTTCTATCGAAGTAATAATGGAGACCCTGGACCACTTTTCTAAGGTGCCTATTACAAATTGAATAAATCCAAAACGTCTGTTTTTCTTGTTAATCATACCCTGTTTAAAAGAAGTAACCTAAATCCCTTTGGTTTTAACTGGGCTGAAGAACATGTTGATTATCTTGGCATAAAAATATTTCGTACTCCTGCCCAAACAGTCCTGGCTAATTATGAACACCTTTTAGTAGACCTGGAATCTGAAATTAAACGCTTCTCTGACCTTAATCTTTCGCGGATTGCCAGAATTAATGTCATTAAAATGGCTTTATTGCCCAAATTTATTTATATAGTGCAGAGCTATCCACTATTTAATCCCGCTCTCCTTGACAAATAGACTTCAACACCTATTCCTTGATTTTATATGGAATGGCCGGAAACCTAGGGTCAAAAAACAATTACTTTTTTTGGAGCCACAGATACGGTGGTTTAGCTGTTCCTAATTTAGCAAACTATAATGTAACTATCCTCCTACAGCAGGCTATATACCTATGGCATAAATCAGATTTAGCCTCCTGGATTCCACTCAAATACTTTTCCTTTACGCCGTGCCCAGTAGATTTTCATCTTAAAACCTCCTTAGTTGGAGCCCCCCTTCCTACCCCAGCCCTTACCTCATTATCTGACCTTTTTAAAGTTTGGTCACTTTATGTTATACCTGGTGGTTGGATTCCTATCCGGAAACAGGACATTCCAATTGTCTCTCTCAGCTGTTGGAACCCCGAACTTTCATTCCATATGTGGCAGAAATTTAAACTGGTGTCAGTAGACCAACTATATCAAAACAATACACTGCACTCATTCGCATATATCTCTAGCCAATGGGCCCTTCCCTCATCCTTTTTCTTTCAATACCTACAAATTCGACATATAGTCCAGGGGATACAATGGCCAGAAGTCTCTGCAGTCCCATCAGATTTTTCCCATTTTATTCACAAAAAAGGAGGATACATTAAAGGTCTTCCTTTAAGTTATAACTTAATCACCTGCGGCCAAACCCCGGTCAAACTCCCAACTATGATCAAGTGGGAAAAAGAACTATCTAGTACAATTCCCTTAGACAGTTGGATGCAAGCTGTTGTTATGCCCTCCAAACTGTCTGAATGCACTAACCATAAGGAACTGATGCACAAAATCCACTTGCGCTGGTATCTCCCCTCCACCGGGATTGCCCACATTTGTAATAGCTCCTCCATTACCTGCTGGAAAGGCTGTGGACAACAGGGTACAATGCTGCATGCTTGGTGGGGCTGCCCTAAAATTAGGAAACTGTGGGATGCAATAGCTGCACTGTTAGTCGAGATTATGAAGCTTCACTTTACATTAACCCCTCAGCATGCAGTAATAGACATAGGATTGTCTGACCTATCTGACACAATCCTTACAGTTGTTTTTCATGTTCATTTGTCCACTCACAATGCGATTGCGCAACTTTGGAAAGACCCTAAGATTCCTACTGTGGTAAAAATTAAGAGGCGTGTTAATTATAATTGTGCCTGTGAGTTGTGACTCAGTGACCCACCTTATATGTGTCTTAAAAAGCATAAACTTTGGACAACTTGGATGTCCTCTAAATATTTTTCACTCTAATTAAACAGAGATACATACCCCTGTTATGTGCATTGTCCTCCTGTGGTTTTTTCCTTTTGCCCTCCATATTTTCGCATGTAACTCTATGTTGTTGTCTTTTATGGTCTGATTTGGGGTGCTGTTGCTGTTCACCCCCTAGACAGACTAATTGTTCCTTACTGTTCTTTTCTTGTTTGCTTTCATTTACAACTATTGTGAAAAGCATTTGATGTTTGCATAGCTCATGTATAGTTATTTGTGCCTTATATACATTCACTTTGTTCGTACGTATGCATTCTCCTATTTTTTTCTTTTCACCAATAAAAACATGTTCAAAGAATGTTGGTATCTGGGGATTTGAGGGAGACATAAATTTATGTTCAGCCGCTGATATGAGGCCACTATTGAGTGCCTCATCCAGTAGCTTTTGTAATTCCCCCGCAAATTTATCTGTAGGATCTTTTTTAATCACAGAATAACAGGTCTTATCCCCCAATAAATCAGTACACATTTTAAGATATTGTTCCTGGTTCACAAGGACTATATTTCCTCCCTTATCTGAGGGCTTAAATATAAGGGATTTATCTTGTTCTAGCTTCAATAGCGAGTGCATATCAGATTTGGATAAGTTGTTCCTAAACGGGAGTACCTTCTCCCTAAGTAATGTAAGCTCACTAGTGACCAACCTAACAAATAGATCGAACTCCGGAGCCTCCATGGTAGGCGGCATCCTGGTGGTTTTAGATCTTAGATCAGTATAAGCACCTTATCTCTCACATTCCTCAAGTAGAGAGGTGAGTACACGTACTCCATCAAGTTCCGCCCTCTCGAGGCCCAATTCTCTCCCGGCCTGAGGGTCCTTGATCTTAAAGAAGGTGCGCCACTTGAGCTTACGTGTGAATAAATGTAAGTCCTTTACCCAAGTAAAGTCCCTAAACTTTGTTGTAGGGACAAAGGTTAAACCTCGAGACAAGACAGATAATTCAGTTCCACTCAATACTCTAGTCGATAAGTTAATAATTTGCTGGCTCTCCCCAGTTATAATCCCTGCCGTTCCCGTAGGTGGTACGGTGGGCCCCCCCTCCCTTCTAAAAAAGAAGGCGAGGACGAGGAGTGTCCATAATAGTCTCCACGGTTCCTCTGACTCCATCTCCTACCCCTACCTTGGGGTCTGCCCCGGGGTCTAGTTCTTCCCACTGGGCGAGACTCAGTATCCGTGGAATCTAAATCCGAGGATTGGGCTCCCTTCGATGGGTGTGACTGTTGTCTCAGAACCTGATAGACACGTCCCTCTTTAAAATCCGCTAGATCCCTAGTGTACTGTTTATGTTTACGATTTTTAAGGGCCAAATGATACTTATCAACAGAAACCCGTAAAGTCTGCTACCTTTTACCAAAATCAGGATCGTCCTTAAGTTGTAAAGCCTGATCCCTGAGTGTATTTAAGCTTAAAGAAGTGGTTACAAATGTTTTTTGTTCTTCCTCCAAGAGTATTTTCATCAACCTAATGGAGCTCTCTGTTAATTCTTCCTCCCACCTCTTTAGGAGTGAATCTGTCTGGGATCTAATGGCGGGAACCACACTTAGGCGTATGCCACTAGGTATAATCCTGGACTGAATGTAATGCTCCAAGGACTGTATTTCCCACCAAGATTTCAAATTTGCACGATATGCAAAATATAAGTTCTTAAATATCACCTTTAAATCAGAGGGATTATTCTGTATTTCTAAATCACTATCTGAAAAAACCACCTGTGCTTCGGTTTTATGCCTCTCAAAGTCTATGGGGCTGCTCAGGAAGCCTGCCATATTAAACACTACACTGCAAGAAGAAATGATTCACATTGGGCTTTATCAAGATGGAGGCCGCTTGTTCTTGAGCGTGCCGTTTGGTTTGGTGAGCACTCATCTATTGACTATTATGATTGGTGCATTTAATATGCGGGACACTACTTAAGGGCGGTCAGATTCATAGGTAATTGCCCTCATCATCAGTAGGAGCCAGGCCGACAATGGGAAACGCCAGGTGACATCCACCTTTGCGCCGGGTTTGTTTATGGTGAAAGCCAGGTAATATTTATCCTTTTTTATATCCGTACCTGGGCTTTCTCTTTTTGGTTTAACCCCTGAGGAACCCTAAAACATCTTAAGGGGGAAACGCGTCGGGTTCATTGTTTTATGTGTCTTGTGCACCTTTTTGAATTGGAAATAGGACATACCTGGGGTTCTATATCTGTGGGGCCGCCGTTTTTGGGGCGATGACCCCGCTTTATTAGGTACCCTCAGTATAGTAACCTACCCTAGGTGTATATGGTTATCACATTTGTTTTTGCTTTTGTGGAGTATTTGACATATTTTAAGGTATATCTATTAAAAGTTAATTTTTATTGGGATCATATATTTTGCTGTGACTTCCTGATAAAGCCCAATGTGAATCATTTCTTCTTGCAGTGTAACCTCTGCAAACATGCCTGCCCCTCACCTTCTGTCTCTTTCCCCCTTCCTTGTATATTGTAAGCCCTCACGGGCAGGGACCTCTCTCCCTCTGTACCAGTTGTTAGTCACATATTGTCACCATTGTACTTCTTGGACTTATGTTATGTATGTAACCCCCTCGAATGTACAGCGCCCTGGAATTAATAGCGATCTAAAATAAATAATAATAATGCAGAATGAAGTGTCACATGGCCTGACTAGCAGTGGTGCGGACCTTGGGTTGTTGACCCATAGAGAGTGGAGACAGGTGAAGGATCTCTGCACCATCCTTGACCGTTTTGAAGACGCCACCAGTTAGGACGATGGCATTGTAGTGATATTTTTACTGGAACAAACGTTATGCACTCCCAGCAGTGATGGAGGAGGAGGGGGCGGACACAGAGCCTTACTCGCCAGAGAATGCAGAATGCCCAACTGTTTCCACATTGTATAGGTGTTCTTTAGGTGGTGGGTCGAGGTCCAGTGTGGATGCAGGACAGCAATTCAGCTGAAAGAGTAGAGCGCATGAGGCTTGCCAGGGCTCTGGTGATGGTCAGGATGAGGAAGTGGAGGAGGATGAGGAGGGAGTGATGGACACCACTGGTACTGGTGTCTTACCTTCAGTGGTAAGAGGTTGGCACAGAATACAGGAGGAGGAAGAGGAGGAAGAGGAGGAAGAGGAGGAAGAGGAGGAAGATCTGGTCAGTGCCCCTCAACCCCGAGGCTTGGGAAATCCCGGCAGCATCTCACACATGAGTGATTGGATGCTACATTACTTGGAACATGATCCACACATCATGGCAATAAAAATGAACAGCGATTACTGGATGGCCACCCTCCTTGATCCACGTTACAAGACAAAAGTGAGCAATTTCCTTCCACCCAAACAAATTGACAGTAGAATGCAAGAATTTGAGACTGTGCTCATTGACCAACTTGAGACATGTCTTGTGTCTTCTTCACATTCTAATGTCACAGTGGAACAATGTCAGCAATGTGCCATCAGTAGAATGACAAGTAGCCCCAGCTGCAGGCAATGTGGCCGAAGCCTACTGGGTGACATTTTGCAATCCATGTTTACCACCTCACCAACAACTGTAAGGCAGGGCAGCATTCAGACAAACAGAGACTACCTTAAAGCCATGGTCCATGACTACCTGTTTCTCAACCCCGATGTTTTTGTCCAAACTGGATGAATGGCCTGAGCTTTCTCGGCACGCCATAGAAATGTTATCCTGCCCAGCAGCCAGCGTTATCTTGGAACGCACATTCAGCACAGCTGGTGCAGTGATAACTGACAAACGTATCAAAATGAATCAAGCATGGATTTCTGACGATTTTGTTGCCCCAGTTGCCGATGTCACTGACTAGTAAACTGTAGCACGTCTTCTTGACAATGGTAAATACAGTGGGTACGGAAAGTATTCAGACCCCTTTAAATTTTTCACTCTTACTTTCATTGCAGCCATTTGGTGAGATCCAAAAAAATATCTCATTATTGTATACTCTGCTCCCCATCTTGAAAGAAAAAAAATGTAGATATTTTTGCTAATTTATTAAACAAGAAAAACTGAAAGTAGTCAGTAGTCAGAGCCATGGCTCAGTATTGAGTAGAAGCACCTTTTGAGCTAGTATAGCCATGAGTCTTCTTGGGAATGATGCAACAAGTTATTCACACCTGGATTTGGGGATCCACTGCCATTCTTCCTTGCAGATTCTCTCCAGTTCCCTCAGGGTGGATGGTGAATGTTGGTTGACAGCCATTTTCAAGTGTCTCCAGAGATGCTCAGTTGGGTTTAGGTCAGGGCTCTGGCTGGGCCAGTCAAGAATGGGCACAGAGTTGTTCTGAAGCCACTGCTTTGTTATTTTAGCTGTGTGCTTAGGGTCAATGTCTTGTTGGAAGAAGAACTTTCAGCCCAGTCTGAGGTCCAGAGCGTCAATGGAAATCAGCCATCCTGTCCATGCAGCTGAAAAACACACACATAGTATGATGCTGCCACCACCATGTTTCACTGTTGGGATTGTATTGGGCAGGTGATAAGCAGGGCCTGGTTTTCTGCACACATACCACTTACAATTAACACCAAAATTTCAGTCTTCATCTCATCAGACCAGAGAATCTTATTTCTCATAGTCTGAGAGAATTTAATGTGTTTTCTCACAAACTGTCTGTGGCTTTCCTATGTCTTGCACTGAGGAGAGGCTTCCATCGGGCGCAATCTGCCATAAAGTCCCGACTGCTGGAGGCTTCAGTGATAGTTGGCTTTGTGGAACTTTCTCCCATCTCCCTACTGCATCTCTGGAGCTCAGCCACAGTGATCTTGGGGTTCTTCTTTACCTCTCTCACCAAGGCTCTTCTCCCATGATTGCTTAGTTTGAGTCGACGGCCGGGTCGAGGAAGAGTTGTGGTCATCACAAACTTCTTCCATTTTAGGATTATGGTGGCCATTGTGCTCTCAGGAACCTTGAGGGCTGCAGAAATTCTTTTCTAACCCTGGCCAGTTCTGTGCCTTGCCACAATTCTGTCTCTGAGCTCCTTGGCAATTCCTTAGACCTCATGATTCTCATGTTCTCTGACATGCACTGTGAGCTGTGAGGTCTTATATAGACTGGTGTGTGCCTTTCCTAATCAAGTCCAATCAGTTTAATTAAACACAGCTGGAATCCAATGAAGGAGTAGAACCATCTCAAGGAGGATCAGAAAGAAATGGACAGCATCTGAAGGATCTGAATACTTATCACCACATGATGTTTAATTTTTTCTTGTTTAATAAATTAGCAAAAATATCTACATTCCAGTATTTTTTTTCTTTCAAGATGCTGCAGGGGGCAGAGTGTACATTAATGAGCAAAAAATGAACTTTTTGAATCCTACCAAATGGCTGCAATGAAAGAAAGAGTGAAAAATTTGAAGCGGTCTGAATACTTTCAGTACCCACTGTACATATTTAAACTACATCTCATGTCTGTAGTTCCTGTGCCTGCTGCTTCTACAAATTGTATTCTACTGCTGACAACAGCTAGATTTAAAAGTCTTATGGCTGAATTTATTTTTAAATATACACCTGTATGACTTTGACGTGCACTGCATACACCTCTTACTCCTCCTCCATGTAGCCCTCCAAATCTTTATTTTTGAAATGCCTCCACCTGCACTACCACCAAATGTACTAAGTCCTGATATCCTTAACCTCGATGTCTCCCATTATCATATTCTTGTTGCCACTGCCGTCTAATCTAGTCAAACCGGAACCTCTGTGTTCTCCATTGCCATTATCTCATTGCCACCAATGATACTACCGTGTAAACTAGTCAAACCAGAATCTTTATGTTACTCATTGCCATGTTCTTGCTGCCACCAATGGTACTACCGTCTAATCCTGTCAAACCAGAACCTCTATGTTACTCATTGCCATGTTCTCACTGCCACCAATGGTACTATCGTCTAATCTAGTGGAGACAGGATATGTCCTGAAGGATCAGGTAACTCACCTGGGTGAAGCCTTGGTGCCAGTGGATATGACTGTCATTGAGAACAAGCTGCTGGCCCTCAGAAGCTGAGATGTTGTATGTTCCCACATCAATAATATGAACATTTTCTAAAAGACTGTACGAATCTATTGTGGACCCATTACATGGAATGAACCAGTTCTGGAGATCAAGCTCTCTGGGAACCTCTCCGTCCTCATTAAAATATATCTCCTCACCAGAGTGGGAAGTAAAACGGATCCTCCTCAGGAATCTATTAAGCTGCAGGTAAAGACAAAAAAGAAAACAATGAGTAGAGCTTCACAGGGACGACTGGTGCTGATGGTAGAATTTTTATAAATTCTTCTACATTTCCTTGTAAAGTGAATCATAGGGGTTTTCTCATCTCAGACATGAATGACATAGGAATAGAATGGGTTCTCTATGGAGGTCAGAGAGGTGGCAGCGCGTGTACGGAACTGTTGGTTCTGATTTACTAGATTTTACTAGAGTTCCAAGTACTGTAGAATGAGCTGAGCCATCTCTATAAATGGAGAGTTCTCCAAATGTGCATCCACAGAGGATTGTGGGGCTCCATTTTCCAATTGATGCTGGTCCCAGAAAAATATAATTAGCAGCAATCAAATTACAACAGAGGGAAAAGACCCAGCAGCAATCACCTTGAGGGAGAGGGAGGAATATACCCAGCAGTGACTGTACTACAGCGGAGGGGACAGACCAAGCAGCCATAACCTGAGGAAGTGGAATATACCGAACAGTGACCGTACTACAGCGGAGGGGACAGACCCAGCAGCCATAACCTGAGAGAGGAGGAATATACCCAGCAGTGACCATACTACAGCGGGGGGGACCGACCCAGCAGCCATAACCTGAGGGAGGAGGAGGAATATACCCAACAGTGACCATACTACAGCGGAGGGGACAGACCCAGCAGCCATAACCTGAGGGAGAGAGGAATATACCCAGCAGTGACCGTACTACAGCGGAGGGGACAGACCCAGCAGCCATAACCTGAGCGACAGGAAGGAATATACAAAGAAGTAAACGTGCTACAGCGGAGGAGACAGACCCATCAGCCATAACTTGAGGGAGAGGAATATACCCAGCACTAACCATACTACAGCGGAGGAGACCGACACAGCAGCCATAACCTGAGGGAGAGAGGAATATACCCAGCAGTGACCGTACTTCAGCGGAGGAGACAGACCCAGCAGCCAAAACCTGAGGGAGAGGGGAATATACCCAGCAGTGACCGTACTACGCGGGGGGGGGGGGGGGAGGAACCGCGAGTGACATCAGGGACAGCCAGCAGCCATAACCTGAGGGAGTAGGAGGAATATACCCAGCAGTAACCGTACTACATCAGAAGGAGACAGACCCTGCAGCCATAACCTGAGGGAGGAGGACTATACCCAGCAGTAACCTTACTACAGTGGAGGGGACAGACCCTGCAGCAATAACCTGAGGGAGGAGGAGGAATATACCCAACAGTGACCATACTACAGCGGAGGGGACAGACCCAGCGGCCATAACCTGAGGGAGGAGGAGGAATATACCCAACAGTGACCATACTACAGCGGAGGGGACAGACCCAGCAGACATAACCTGAGGAAGTGGAATATACCCAACAGTGACCGTACTACAGCGGAGGAGACAGACCCAGCAGCCATAACCTGAGAGAGGAGGAATATACCCAGCAGTAACCGTACTACAGAGGAGGGGACAGACCCAGCAACCATAACCTGAGGGAGGAGGAGGAATATACCCAACAGTGACCATACTACAGCGGAGGGGACAGACCCAGCGGCCATAACCTGAGGGAGAGAGGAATATACCCAGAAGTGACCGTACTACAGCGGAGGGGACAGAACAAGCAGCCAGAACTTGAGGGAGAGGAATATACCCAGCAGTAACCGTACTACAGCGGAGGGGACAGACCCAGCAGCCATAACATGAGCGACAAGGAGGAATATACAAAGAAGTAAACGTGCTACAGCAGAGGAGACAGACCTAGCAGCCATAACTTGAGGGAGAGGAATATACCCAGCACTAACCATACTACAGTGGAGGAGACAAACACAGCAGCCATAACCTGAGGGAGAGAGGAATATACCCAGCAGTGACCATACTTCAGCGGAGGAGACAGACCCAGCAGCCATAACCTGAGGGAGAGGGGAATATACCCAGCAGTGACCGTACTACAGCAGAGGGAACAGACCCAGCAGCCATAAACTGAGGGAGAAGGAATATACCCGGAAGTAACCATACTACAGCGGAGGGGACAGACCCAGCAGCAATAACCTGAGGAGGAGAAATATACCCAACAGTGACCGTACTACAGCGGAGGGACAGACCCAGCAGCCATAACCTGAGGGAGAGGGGAATATACCCAGCAGTGACCATACTACAGCGGAGGGGACAGACCCAGCAGCCATAACCTGAGGAGGAGGAATATACTCATCAGTAACCATACTACAGTGGAGGGGACAGACCCAGCAGCCATAACGTGAGTGAGAAGGAGGAATATACCCAACAGTAACCATACTACAGTGGAGGGGACAGACCCAGCAGCCATAACCTGAGGGAGAGAGGAATATACCCAGCAGTGACCGTATTACAGCGGAGGAGACAGACCCAGCAGCCAAAACCTGAGGGAGAGGGGAATATACCCAGCAGTGACCGTACTACAGCGGAGGGGACAGACCCAGCAGCCATAACCTGAGGGAGGAGGAATAAACACAACAGACAACGTACTACAGCGGAGGGGACAGACCCAGCAGCCATAACCTGAGGATGGAGGAATATACCCTGCAGTTACTGTACTACAGCGGAGGAGACAGACCCAGCAGCCATAACCTGAGGGAGGGAGGAATATACCCAGCAGTGACCGTACTACAGTGGAGGGGACAGACCCAGCAGCCATAACCTGAGGGAGAAGGAGGAATATTCCCAGCAGTTTCTGTACTACAGCGGAGGAGACAGAGCCTTTGCTCTTGGCCTGTGATAGTCTTTGCTTGAAGTGGTGTGCTTATTCTCTTTAGTCTTATTTGGTTACTGTGCCTGTCCTTTGACCTTTCTTTTGCCTTACGGTTCAGTTCTGCTTTTCTCTCTCTTTCTGGATTTACCCTGCTCTGCCTTTCTTTCTAAATTTGTGTTTGATTGTCTTGTGCATTCTGTGTTTCTCACGTACTCAGGGTAGGGACTGCTGCCCAGTTTCCGGCGACTACTTTGGGTCAATTGGGTAAGTAGGCAGGGACCGATTTGGAGGGCCTAGTCTTAGGGCTTTCCATCTGTCTATCCCTTCCTGCTCTTCTTTTCTGGGGGTCCCGGACATTACCACAGGCCCTCATTTTTTTTTTCCTCCTGCCATCCGGATTAGTATGGATCCTATTCTGCAGCTCACTAATCATGTGGAGGGCATGGTTAATTTAGTGTAGGACCTGGCTATTTTGGTACATCTCCTCACCCAGCTGCTAGTTACTACATCACTTATGGTAGTACCCACCACTCAAGCAGCTGTTTTCAGGGAGCCTAAAATTCTGCGCTTGGACCATTTTTTGAGGGACCGTAGTAAGTTTGATGCTTTTCGGGAGTCTTGTAAACTGTATTTCAGGACTAAGCCACTTACCTCTGAGGCCCAAATGGTGGGGGTAGTTGTCTCCCTTCTACAGGAGGACCCTCAAGAATGGGCCCTCAAGCTTCCCACCACTGCTTCAGAGTGGAATGCTCTGGACCTGTTTTTACAGTCCCTAGACCATGCATCTGTGGTGGAAACTCAGCTCTTGACCATTCACCAAGGAAAAAGGTCGGCTGAGGAGTACTGCACCGAGTTTCGTAAATGGAGCATAACTGCAGGATGGTGTGACCCAGGGTTAAAGGTTTTGTTTAAACAGGACCGATCTAATGTCATTAAAGTCAGCCATCCCAATCCCAGTACATTAGAGCAAGCCATGGTGTTTGCAGTCCACATTGCCCGCAGGCTCTAGAAGAGGAGAAAGGAAATACTTGAACCCAATCATCCTCCTGTCTCTTCTTCTTCCTACCCTACAAAATCTGTTACGTTCCACTCCACCATGGAAGAGTAACCGATGCAAATCTGAGTCATGGATGCCCAGACCAGGATGGAGTATCGCATGAGAAAACGCCTTGTGTCTGCATTGTGGCCAAGCTGGTAATTTTTTCAGACCTGCCCCACCAGACCCAGGTCCCAGACAGAGGAAGTCTGTATCTGGGGAGGCCCTGATTAATTCCGAGGCAGCTGCCTCTGCCTTTGTGTCGGCTTTGGGCCTGAACTTGGTGAAGCTGGATCATCTTCATTCTGTTATGGGGGTTGACTTTATACCTTTGGCAGGAGGGAGAATCCGATTCAAAACCTCCTGGATGCGTTTGTAGTTTCACCCCAAACCTTTCTGAATTTTTTTGTTTTTTTCATTATGGAGAATTTGTCATCAGATATTGTTTGGGTCTCCTTTGGTTTCACAATCATAATCCCATCTTTGACTGGAGTAAAGGTTAATTGATTAAATGTGGTTCTCATTGCTCCTCCTAAAGTATTTTTCTGCAGTTTTCTGAGTGCCAGATGGAGGAGGCTGACCATCCTGACTTTATTTCTGATCCTGCTGAAAGTTCTAATAATAAATCGACTCCTGAGCACAAGACTGTTCTGGAGAAAGGTTTTGCCCCTGGAAATGCAACCTTTGCCCACTATCTTGTTGCCTATGTTGTTGAATCTCAGGATCTGGCACTTAATGACATTTATGTAGTGACTGGCAGGTCTGATCCTTCGCCACTTGTTCTACAGTAGGAGACTGAGGGCGGAACCTTGACACCTGTTGAGCTGGGTCCTACGCCTCAATACTCCATAAGGAACTCAGAAATAGAGGACAAAAGACTGTGGACCATCTGGGCCCAGGCTCATCTGAACCTAGTAAAAGCCCAAGGTGACCAAAGGTACCTCACCAGCAAAAAATGTTCTGTAAGTTCTGCTGATGCTCTGAATGATGATGATTGGTAAGATTCCTTATGGAAATTGCAACATGTCTGAGCAAGCGATCCCATGACCTAAGCCCTTCCAGGTCTGGTGGATCAATTGAGGGTCCAGAGGCCCATCAAAAAAAAGGGAGGATGTCATGACCATGCCTATTCAGGACACAGCATGATCCTCTGTCCATAAGGTATGACAGAGGCTACGCTTTTGGTCATGATTTGTGACTGTTTTGTGTGGATGGATGTTAGAGGGCGAGTCCACTCATGCCTTGGGCTGGGACTTTGACATCCTATTTATAGTTTGCTTGAGCCTTTGCTCTTGGTTTGTGATAGCCATTGCTTGAAGTGGTGTCCTTACTCTCTTTAGTCTTATTTGTACCTGTCCTCTGATCTTCCTCTTGCCTTAAGGTTCGGTACTGCGTTGCTCTCTTCGGCTTTGACCTGCTCCGCCTGACTTCCTGAATTTGTGTTTGTCTCGTGCATTCTGTGTTTTTCATGTACTCAGGTTGAAGACCACTAACCAGTTGCCATCAAATACTTTGGTTCGGGTGGGAATGTAGGCAGGCCTAGGATCAGGGCTCACCATCTGTCTGTCCCTTCCTGCTCTTCTGCTCCAGGGTCCCTAGTAATTTCTCTCAGCAGGACAGATCCTGAAGAAGTCATAGGTTTGAAATCTGTGCTTGGCAATTGTTTGTGATGGGAACTTCTCTGGCATCAACCGAGGATGTATCAACTTCAAGAAAGAAGGGCTTTTCATGAGCACTGTTACCAAGGCAAAAGTGAACTTCTTTTGCAAGAATGCTTTCTCTGCTTTAGTGGTCAAAAACTGAAGTCACTGCCATGCTTGGTTATCAAGACTAAGGGCACTACTAAGGTGGAGAAGTGTGGAATGAATTTCCTATAATAATTTGCAAAGCCAATGAAATAGTGAAGCGCTCGGATGCCCATGGTGCATGGTCACATTAGAAAAACAGTCTGCTTATCGGGGTCCACTTAGAGAACTTGGGCGGAGATGATGTAGCATAAGAATGGCAAGTTCAAACAGACAACCAATCTCCTTAACGAAGACTGCAGGAGCATTATAGATTTTGTCAGGCTGGTTGTGTGTGAATCCTCTTGCTCCCAGAGAGGGGCTACCCAGGCAAGAGCTTCACCGGATAGAGGAGAGACAATGAATGCTACCTTTGCTGTGTCAGAGATAAGCTAGGGAGCCAGGACTTCAAAGTGAATGGTGCTTTGGTTTAGGAATCCAAGGCAGGCCTAGGGATCTCTGCTGTAGCAAGGTAGCAAACCAGGTGCAGGACAGGACTTAAAGAGTCAGCAGGTGCCAATGCAGGTGCGGCTCCTGGGAGACATGCTGCAATGCCCTGAAGCATTTCGAGGCATTGCTCTTAGTAGATGCTTGGATGGGATCCATGGCTCAGTTGTACTGTCACAATGGACACCTGAGACAGGAGGTGGATCCACTAGGTTACATTGGGAGGGTTAGTATAACCTCTGTTGAGGAGCAGGGTCTTAAAGATCCCTGTTCTTCACCAGAGCCCACTGCAAGACTGATTAGTCTCTAAGTTCTCGTGGTTACAGTTGACGAGCCGAGGTACACAAGGATGATGCAGAGACATAGATGGAACGCGGCCACTCAGTCATGGCAGGGGACAGACAAAGCAAAGTCAGGACCAGAATAGGAGAAAACTGCAACAGGAAGAAAAACAAAAATGTGCAGGAGTGGTAGTACAAGGGAACAACACCAACAACTGTGAAAAGGGTGCTGAGAGAGTAATTCCTTAAAAGGCTCATGGTTGAATGTGGTTGACTGAAATAAAACTAAGTGACATGTGCTGGTCCTTTAAATCAGAGTGAGCCAGCGTGCGCACCACCTAGAGAAGATTCAGGAGGATGTGGGCAGGAATAGACAGCAGCATGGAGGCTGGTAAGAAGATTCCAGGGAACGTGACCAAGGTGATGAATGGGTGCAACCCCGGAAGACACCTGGACTGAGGTGTGACACATTATGGGAGCGGGGAAGAGGGCGCAGATGCTGACCGGACTTTGGCTCATGACGTTACAGAAACATTTTTGCGGAAGCAACGTTCATTAGCATGTGGGAAGCTGGGTGAGGTTAAAGGCTCTCTCCCTTCGAGTTCTTTTTCAGAGTACCTTAGCCTTTTGTCTCCCCTCTTAGTGCTGCTCTGATGCTGACACTGGAGAGTTTTTTTGTGTGTGTGTTGGTAAATATATGGTCACATACAAAGACTGAATTTGGGCTTTAATGGTTTGAATCCTTAGATTCAAATCAAGGGAAATATTCTTAACATACCATTACCTGTTAGCAAAAGCCACACAATGCCGACCTACCTTACTGAGAAGAAGCTATTTAAATGGCTTCAATAGTTTTAAGTCGCAAATAGAATATTTCGAACCGATATGTTGACAAGGAAAACGATCAAACATTTCCATCTGGGTCCTCAGCCTTTTATTTACCTTTTCATCTTGGGTGGAATGTTCAAGAAAAAATACTAAAACTAAACCAAGAGTTCTTTAGTAACTGAAAGATGTCCCTGGGGAGCTTCCCTTCCTTCTCCTTATACTCCATCGTCCAGAGCAGAATCAATGGATATTGATTCACAAGAACATTTGGATGTACAGTCATGTGTTGATAAAGTTATTCAGCTCATTCAGAGACTCTACAATCTGGTTTCAGGAAAGTGTTGGGTGAACTAAGAGAAAATATTCATTTTCTAGTCTCTAGAACTGATCACATTGAACAGAACATGACAGACTTCACCCAACCCATGACCTTTAGTGGGTATTGCCCCTTTCTGCTAATTCCAATAAAAACAAGGCAGCCGCCCTCCTTCAAACACTCCCCAAACCAGGTACCTTCACTTCTTTTCCCCTGCTCCGTGTTGCTTGTGACTGGAATGGTTGCTGCGTTCCCGCTCGGATAGCTGCCAGGCAAGGCTAGATAATCCAAAATATATGTCCATAAAAGGAAACTCCAGCAGGTACGTGAACTCTTCTTTTATTCCATAATAGACATGACAGTGCAGTACAAACACAGTGTAAACGCCAACGCGTTTCTGGTCTCTCTGGACCCTTGATCACGGCACACAGCATTAAAAAACAAGTGTTCTTAAATACACAATTAAAAGACAGCGTCATAGATACACGTGGTAATGGAGAGGTCGTGGAAAGGAGGAAAAAGGGGGGGCGTAACTAGTTTTTTTAACTCTATATTGTTAAATAGAAAAAAAAAACATATATTTGATGCTTCAATATATACTCAACACGTTTTACACGCACAAACCGGAGTTATCTTCAATAGATGTACATGAGATCATTACGCTGGTTCATACCCTTTGGGAACCGTGTATCGCAAGACAGAATCCAGAAAGCCAGACTGAAGGAGCACCGATGGGTGCATCGGCCTCGCCCACCATAGCAAATTTGTATATGGCGTGGTGGGAGCAATATGCACTGTATGGTTTACACAATCCCTATGGTGATTGTATCATATGGTATGGGCGTTACATCGACGACCTCCTTATGGTGTGGGGTCGCGTTTGTGCTTTTCCATCCCAAAGTTTGTAGATTTTGAATGACAACGACACAATCTTAAATTTATTTTTTTTCGCCCCAAAAAAAGGATTCGTTTTTGGACTTGGAGTTAGAGGGTTTCCCTGAAATGGGGAGAGTCACACCAAATTATATAGGAACCCAGTTGTGGCAACAAAATTAAAAATACAAAAACCCCTACCCCAAAAAAAATTTTCAATTTATTTGGGAAAAAAAATTTAAAAAGGGTTTTTTTGGTCTCCAAAAAAGAGGAAAAAAAACCGTTTTGGGGGGGGGGGAAAAAATTTTTTTCCCCCAAAAAGTTTTTTTTGTTTTTTCCCCAAAAAAAAGTAAAAAAAAAAAAAGGGCAATTTTTCCCCATTGGGCCCTCGGCAACTGTGGGATGTTTCCCTTGTGGAAAAAATAGATGCATTTATGCGCTATAGTCATCAAGGGAGATACATTTTGTGATGTGATGGTCCAAAAAATTTTAAAAATTTAAAAAAAAATATTCAACGGTGAATGGACAATATTACTATAAAAGTAGTATTCAATGCAACTTAAAATTTAAAAGGAAGTCAATAGGAAATGGAAAAAAAGGGACGCGGACATCTGCGGAATAAAAAAATAAAAAAAGCTTAAAAATTGGGGCTGTTAAACACTTTGTTGACTATCATGATAGAAAAATTCTCCTTTTTGTTGCGGTGCGATGAGAGAGTCAAAAACCCCACCGCGGGGGGGGTTGGGGAGCATAAAACCGGGAGTGTGGGCTTTCGGATTCTGTCTTGGATACACGGTTCCCAAAAGGGGTTTAAAAACCCAGGTAAGACTCATGTAATTATTAAAGTAACTCCGGTTTGTGGGGGTTTTTAAAACGTTGGTATATATTAAAGTTTCAAAAATTGGGTTTTTTTTTTTTTAAAACCAATTAGATTTAAAAAAAAATGTTCCCCCCCCTTTTTCCTCCTTTCACCCCTCTCCTTTACCACGGTTCATGACGTGTTTTTTTAAATTGTGTATTTAAGAACATTGTTTTTAATGCTTGTGCCGTGATCAAGGGCCCAGGAGACCAGAAAAGCGTTGGGTTTAATGTGTTTGTACTGCACTTTTCATGTCTATTATGGAAAAAAGAAGAGTTCAGTACCTGCGGAGTTCCTTTTATGGACATATTTTGGGGCCTTTCTGTAATTCTTAAAGACTGAGGAATAAAAGGGGAAACAAAAGCAATATTTGAATCCTCAAAATGGTCAGCTATACACTATGGAACGATTCAGGGGCTATGCCTTTTTTTAAAAAAGCTTCTTGTATGTAACGACAGGATTCACTGCATCCTGATACCCTGAATATTTTTTAAACCCCCTGAGATACATTTCTTCCATTTAAAATTATGTTTTAAAGATTTAAGAGTCCGGGAAAACACTTTAAAGGATTTATTTTGATTTTCCCAAAAATGTTTTAGTGCTAACAAATTTCATCCCATATGCTTTGTCTTTAAAGCCCTTGTTGATCTTATTCAGAAATTTTAGCAACATAAAAATAGAGGTGGGGCCCCAAAGGGGAACCTGGGAAGTTTGAGAAACCCGGGAAAGATCTTCTGTTGTAGCAGAAAGAAGAAATGGATCCACTAAAAAAAGCGAAGCATGGTTAAGCCATCCCAGGAGTTTAGTCTAAGTGGGCCCTAGTCCATCCAAAGGCAGGTTGAACTTGCTGCACCGGCTGGCAGGACATACAAGGAGCATAGAGAGGTAAGTGGCCAAAGTTGGGGACGGAGTGTGGTGACCTGTGGCCTGACACGCAGGTCATGGTCCCATCACAACGGCGGAAGATACCCCACGCCCCGGGTGGGGTGCGGGGAACCAGTGACATTGTTTTGGAAGAGATTTGGTTTTTTCCCAAAGCCGCTTTGGAAATGGAGAAAATTCTGAAAAAGGGTTTAAAAAAACATTCGGGGAGGATGCAGATTTGCCTCCCCAATTTTTCCCTAAAAAATCCTGATAGGCCATCCGAAGGTTGCCCCAAAAGAATTTATTCCAAGTCATTTCTGCAGAAATTTTAAGGCGTGGGCATGTTGGGCCACTGGTCTGCACCCTGTTTTAAAAGGTAACAAATGAAAGGCAGCTAATAGGTGCACCAGGTTTCCCATCATGCTCAAACCCCCCAAGAATATCTCTAAATAAGGGTTCTTTTTCCTTCACGCTTCCCATTTGGGTTGCCCAATCAAGGGCTGCCCCAGCAGCAGAGAGTGGATAGTTTTATCATTTGTTTTTAAGTTGGGGGGAATGTGGAGGGGAGGGGAATTTAATTTGAATTTTGGGGCAAATGGGTGGACTTTTTTGGATTATGTTTAGAAAAAAGCAATGGGGGGGAGGCCCAAGGTGGAAGGTTTTGGTTTGGTACTAAGTGTGTTTTGTTTAATCTTGTTTTTAAAAACTCTGTTTCAGAAGATCGTCTTTCCCTTGTTTTATTTACGTTTGTGAATGTAGTGGTTCATTTCTTTTTCCCAAATAGTATTGGGCGTCCTTAGTTTGAAGCTTTTACAATTTATTATATTGTATTTTCTGTACTTATTGTGGTTTGTCCAGTATGTTTGTGACAGATACTCTGTGTCTGAGATTTTTTCTCATACTTTATAAATGTTAATGGTCAAAATATGAACACGACTTCAATTGGTTTAAAAGTATTAGTAAACCTTCCAGGGCTGTAGAGGTCTCTCCTGGAGGGAAAAGGGTTTCCGTCCTGTTTCCCAGGGGTGTACCCGAGGATCTCTGGAGAATGGGCCACAAGGTAGACAGGCTTAAATACTGCCCAAAAAATCTGAAATTGACGTGTCAAAGCAGGAAGTGAAAAGGGACTCGAGCGTTCGTTACCAGAGAAGGTTTGTGGTTGGGGAATCCCATTATATTGTCAGCGCTGGATAGCAGAAAAGCAAGTCAGTCCATACTCTCTGTAAGAGTTCATCCTCTTTGTGAGTATATGGGGTTACATTGTACATGAATTCCTGAGGCCCGGAATGCCCCCTATGGTTTACCAAGGATAGGTGCCTTTTAAATTAGCCTGGGGGGATGAAATCTAACTGGATACTCAAAACTAAATTGCAGTTGGAAATTGGATCCAGACCTTTTTGCTTCCTGTCTAAAAATTTCTTTTAGTAGAACTTCATAATTTTTAAAAAATCCATATCCCTTTGAAAATCACACTTGATCGATGATTTTTTAATTTTATTATCAAATTTCCCCATTTCCCATTGTTACAGGGACTTTGTAAGGAAAACCCCACACAACCCCATGCTGGGATGAGGTTCTTTAGTTTTGGGCTTCCTTCTGTGCTGTATCACAACTCAAGATTCCACCAATTTCCCACCCAAAGGTTCAAAATTGGACCACGGCCGATGCTGATAATTTATTAAGAACCATCCGGTAAACGTGTGGGAATTGTAAGCGGTCTGTAAAGATGGGATCCATGGCGCCGTAACTGACCTGGAGATGAGAAGATCCAAATGCATTTATAAGTAATACATACTGATGTATTCAAGGAGTAAATGGCACCATGTTCCCAACCTCATTAGTGAAGTTAAAGGATTTAAAATTTGGAGAGGGTTTTAAGGGAAAAAAGCCCCAAAATAATATTTCAAAAGTTGTCTATCTAAAAAATTGACCACCCAAAAAATTGGACTAAAACATAACTTTCAATATGTTCAATAAAAAATAAGTATCAAAGTATTCAAAAAAATGTGTATAAGGGACAACTCAAATGGATAAAATCACCATAGCGATATCTGATCAAAAAGGTGAATCCACTACGTCACAATGTGGAATAACCACAGGTGAACTGTCCAACGGGTTTCCCTGCAAAATGAATGGGGGCTAAGAAGGTATAGTGGTGGGGCACAGATGAAAAACAAACGGTGTAGGGGTGTAGTCCTACACTCCCCATAATGACACCAGTGGCCTAAAGATTCGAGATGGGTGAATCGATTCTAACGAAGTGGAAAAATCTTTTTTAGAATTTCAGGAAAACTTGGTTTCTGCACGAACCCGAAGTTTATGGTGATTCGCGGGAACAAAAGGGGTCTTTTTTTTCAAAATTTGGCCCACGGCACTTTGGGTGAAGGGGGGAGGGGAACTCTGGGGGAGAAAGGAAAAACCCTATGACTGTGCAGAGATGAAGCCAATCAGTGTAGCCGTTTTGTGAGTCACAGCCCCATAAATACGGGAGCCCTCTTAAATTCCCCACTTTTTGCTGTGACTCCTGGCAATAAGCATCTTGCTGCTGCTGCTGCCTATATTTCACTTTTTTTGAAAGAAAACTCGTTTTTTCAGCTACTGGAGTGACAGACCTTTATAAGTGTGTGTCATATCCACACTTGTTACTCAACCAGTGTTTCATACCCAATGCTTAAAAGGGTTGTCTCACTAAATTTGTCCTGTTTCCTTGGTTTCATTTTGAATTCGGGGGGGGGTTTTCTGGTTTTCCCCTGCCTGCAGTGAAGCGGCTGTAGCTATGCAAACCGTAAAGGGAGCCTTAGGGTTGGTCAAAAGGTCTGTAGTATAGTGACTGGGGGAGCTGATTTCCCCTACTAGAGGGGTATCTCGAATAAGTGGATAATGTCAATAAAACATATTAAAAAGTGACTTTTTTTTGCAAGATCTTTTTAAAATAAAAAAGGGGTGCCCCGGGGTGAGACGACCCCTTTAATTTTACCTTTTGATTGTGGGGTAATTTGGAGTAAAATACAGTGTGTGTATTTTTTTTTTTACCCCATATATGCCTGAATTTCATCTCATTCATTTTGTAGGATATTTTATAAAAAAAGGTTTCTTTCTCCTCTTGTTTTGTGGGGGAATTTTGGCAAAAATAAGGTGTGGTATTTTCCACTAATGCCCAAATCCATCAATTAGACCGGTTTAGGGACTTAAATTGTGGCCAAGATTTAAATTATTCACTTTTTGTGGAGAAAATTCTGTGTCAAATCCAGTGTTTGTGTATTTCTGCCCTACATACATCTCAAAACGCCACTCCAGTCTCTTGGGATATTGCTATCTGTGCAAAAAGTTCCCTTTTTTCACTTTTTGTGGTGATTCTATTAAACGCTGTACATTTAGCCCCCCCCCCCCCCCCCAAAAGAGTGGAGAAGGGGGTAAACGTAATTTTGGGATTTAGTCATAATATTTTGCCCTTTTTTTGATTTCAGTGTACGCTTTTTAATTGGTCAAAAATCCCTCATTTTCTAAAGCCAAAAAAAAACAGGGTGATCCCAAAAATAAGTAAATGGAATATTTTTATGTCTTTTGTTTTGTATCCATCCTACTTTTTTCTACTAGTATCAGACAAACCCTGATGCGAACAAAGGACATGTATATGGCCTTATAGCTTCTCCAAAAAAACGTCGGTTGTGTTTGTCCTTTTCATTTCTTGTGACAGATTGAAATTTTGGGAAAACCAAACATAGTGGCAACTCATAGGTGGTGGAGGGTGGAAATTGCATTAGAAAACACAGGGTGGTTGCTGAGAGATGGTCTGTTTGGGGAGCAGCTGAGTAGGCACAGAGTGGAAAATGCGATTTTGAAAGGGGGCAGCAGTGATAGGCCCCAGATGGCAAATTTTTCCCGTGTGGAGGGGGCGGCGCAACAGCAGCACTCACGCGGAGAGTGGCACAATTCATAATTTTTTAGGTGGCGGCAGCTAGGTGGGCATTGAGGGGGTGGCAGTAACAGCAACATCAAGCCAAAGAGTGACTTTGGGGACATGCTGGGAGACAGCAGAGCATGAGGCCTGATGGTGAGGTGACAGCAGCATCAGAAAGGGACATAAAGGCCGAAAGAAGGTTTTGGGGGGGTGGGTTCAATACAGTCCCTGTAAAAACTGGGGGTGGTTGAAGGAGAGCTGGCAGCAGATGTGGGGATCCAAAGGTGGGCATTCAAAAAGTAGGTGAGCAGGGAAACTAAAGAATCCCGGGGGTTTTGGGTAGCTCCAGGTGCTGCTGCTGGTGGACCTAAAATCATTAGGGGGTGAAAAAAGCTGCTCATCAAACAACTCAGACTAAGTTGCGATATTGAGCTGGTATGTTCTTACCTCCCCCCCCTCCCCCAGCTGCCGTGGGGGTGGTAATGAGCACTGAGAACCCCCCGGGCAGACCTGTTAGAGGTGGAAGATGCACAGATAGGCAGTGACCAATGGGCTATGCAGGATGTTCTTAGTACTTGAGTTTGTCCTCCATCTTGGAGGTGAAAAAATGCCCCATTTGGGGGCCGGTAACGAGGGTCCAAAATGGTGGGAGCCCGAAGTCATCCCCCTGCCGGAGGGTTTTCAAATTTGCTGTCACTAAAAAGGAAAAAAGCGCGAGGCCATTGGCAATGACCTTGAGGGACTCCCTGCCTCCATCTCCACTGTATACTGCCACGGTGGGTCTGGGTCATCTTTCTCATCTCCCTCTACCATCTTCGGCTGCTCCTGCTCCTCTCCTGTCATCTGAATAAAAAAATTCACTACTTGCCAGACACTGTTGTGCTCCCAAAGTCTTCCTCCTCCCCCCCAGTTTTAGCCCCCACTGGACTCTTTGCCATGAGTGTAGTCGCCGATCTCCGTCCCCTGACCAGCAGATTTTGCAGCTCTGTTCCAAGACAAGAAGCAGTGGAAAGACCTTATTTTTTCCCGTAGCCTGGCAATGCAAATAATGTGGGGCCCCCTCAAAAAGGGTTGTGGAAACAGCAGGTGTCTGCATGGTGCCTGGCGACATCAAAATTTTCACAGGGAGTATCCCTGCCCTTTGGATTTTAAGGGAACCATTTTGGCCTTTTCTATCATGATTTTTTCCCTGTTTTGCCCTGTTCTGGGTTTCTCCCGTTTTGCCCTGTTCATGGATTTTCCCCGTTTTGCCCCGTTCATGGGTTTCTCCCTTTTTGCCCTGGTAAAGGGTTTCTCCCCTGTTTTGCCCGTTCATTGTTTTTCCATGTTTTTTGGGGGCCCTGTTCATTGTTTTCTCCATGTTTTGCCCTGTTCAGGTTTTCCCTGTTTTGCATTGTTATGGGTTTTTCCATGTTTTGCCTGTTATGATTTTTCTTGCTTTTTTTGTTCAAAGTTTCTCTGTTATGTTTTAGTTTAAGAAGGGGTGCTTGGGGTGTAGAAAGGTTAGTGATGCAATTTTTCCGTCAAGTTCTTTGCTGGTGCATAGTCTACCATTGAAAAGGGGCAAGTTGACAGGAGCACGGTCAGCTTTTGCACTTTGGGATGGTAGCGATTTCTGCTGTTCATGGGAATCGTCTCGGTGACCGTGCTGGCCCATGGTGGCGAAAGGAGCAGGGGCATCTGGACCCCGTAGGAGTGAAAGACGGAGTTGTCTTGGCGGGTGGTGGAGCCTTTCTGCCTGAAATTTTGGGGGCGTCACAGATTGCTGCTACTGTTTCTTTCGACGGATGAACCACCACATTGAGATAAAATTTTTCAAACCATGTATGGTGACGCTGCATGTTGTGCGAGCTGTGGTGCCAACGATTGGGCATTTGGTCCGCTTTTTCTTTCTGCCCCCAGTACTACTTAGCCCCTGTTTGCCTCCTCCGGTGTTTGGGAAAAAAAATGCGACACCCCAAGTAGGGATTTTTTCCCCAATGCTCCCACTGACTTCACGCCGTGGGCCCCGGTGAGCCCTGTACTGTACTTTCGGGGGCCTGCAAAGTGGGTGGTCTAAATCGTGGCTGTTTGCTCCCAAACCCCGCATGTGCCCTCTTGCTGATCCCGGCCACACTTCTCCGTTTATGATGAGAAGCCCTTTTTTCGTGCTAGGACGTTGAATAGTTTAAAAGGTAGGCGACCACCTAGGGTTTCAACTTTTCCCCTGGGAAAAGAGGGTGCAAGGGGAAAGGAGTGGGTGAATTTTCCATTTGGGGGGGGGACCCCTTTGCCTTGTTTAACTAGGGCACCGAAACTTGTCCCAGCCTTCTTGTTCACCCGGCTCCCCAAATGCGATCAACTCTCAATTAGTGTTTGCCCGTCACCGCGTCCACCTTAAAAGGTGTCGCTGTCAAGCCTGACGTCCAAATAACCCTCATTGCAATCTCCTCATCACTACTTTCCCGCTTCTGCAAAAAGCAGGGATGTCTTTCCCCCCCCCCTTTTTTTTGCCCCACTGTCCTCAAATAGTTGGCATTGGAAACCAACACTTGTCACCCTTTTTTTCACCCATACCCCAAATAGAGTTTAGCCCTTGGGGGGCATGACCCTCACACCCCGTGTCTGATTTGTAAGTGCTTTTTTATATGAAATTGGTTTGTTGTGCTTATACCCCTTTTTACTGTAAAATGTGCAGAATATGTTGGCGCTATATAAAAAATTTTTTTTTTAGTAGGATCTTGGCCCTCAGCTCGGTTCTTTCTAGCTGGTGCTGACATTACCTTGTCAGGCTGCATTCCCACTTCACTTCTCTGGGCAGTTACAGGGGCAAAACTGACCAAATAACTGAAGTGGGAAGTGATTCTAGTACTGGCGGCCTGTCATCTGCGTGTCATACTAAAACCCAGCTTGTAAATAAGACCAAACCAACGCTCCCTATGGATATTTGAGCATGGCACAATGTTCTACAGCACCCTGCAGGCTCTCTGAAGCCAGGAAATAGCTGTATTTAAACGTGATTCGCTGCAAATAAATTCGGGTCGAAAAGAATTTTGCCGGAAAAGTCGGCGAACTTGGCGATTCGAATTTTTGAGAAATTCACCCATCTCTACTAAAGATGTAAAACTCAATGAAAGCCAAATGATACAAGCACAAGGCCATCTTAAATACACTCACCGTGCCTCTTCGGGATACCGGGGCATGTCTCATAATGTACTGCGCATGCGCTGCTGGAAGTATTGATGTTACCAAGGACACCAGTGCGTGTCTCGGAATGTATTGCACATGTGCTTAAATATCAAACAATTCTTGGACGCATTGGACTTCCACCCGGGACTGGACTGCTCCAAACCATACTGTGCAAATGTAGAATACTGAGTAACATCAGGGAAAAGCCCGCACGACAATAGAAAACAAAAGCGCACGCGTCATTTAGCAGTAGATAGGTGACTGTGAAGTGCAGGTCATAGTATAGCAACTGTCTACTTGTCCCATTAAAGGTACAGTATATCCATTGGTATAATAAGTACAGATATAAATATTTTTTTTTTATTCTATGTATATATGCATATTTGGCTCTGCACATCCAAAAAACCTTTTTCTTGAAAAAAATGAGTATAGGTGCACACTTGTTGCGGCGTGAGATAACATACATCCAAATGCCCAGCAGCACACTAAACTATCAGCTAAAAAACCATCCAAGGCACATAGGAATAATTTGGAAAAAAGCATCTCTACTACTAGAGATACAGGAAAATTTGGTTCATCAGTTCACTACTTTTTGATCAAAACTGCTTAAGCCCACCTCGCGATTTCGTCAAGGGGACCCCATTGCAGGTGGGTCCTAACACAGTGTGTTCAGTTAGCTGGTTCTTTCACTCCCTGAAGTATAGAAGTCTGAACAGGCTCCAATGAGAGGTAACGTTTAGTGTTAGGACCCACTAGTGTAAGGACTGCAATGTGGTCCAGCTTTTCCTTGGACGAGTTTCAGCCTGGGAAAGATTTGGGGATGCATCATTAATGTCCAAGCATCCAAAGAATCACAGAGTTCCAGCAGCACAACCCAATATAACAGATGCAACATCTCATGCCCTTGAGGGTCCAACAAATGCAGATAGTCCATAGGAAGGAGACAGCATCCAGTGGGTTGAGCGTATCAAAACTTACGTTATTTCTTACCTCTCACAAAAAATTGTCCAACCACGCATACTGTCGCTCCTTCCTAATGAGACTATTGGCATTGAGATGTCCAACTGTTTTCCTCTGGTCCACGTGGAAATGTCATTGCTTATCTCGTCTATCAACGGAGAACATCTAAAAGTCTCCATTCAGTTTGTACCGAGCCTCTGACACTCCAAATGGGGGCGTTACATAAAGAGAAGATTGTGTTACTCTTTCCTCCACAGAACACCTTCTAAGGTACTATCCTGTTTACAGCCCAATGCTCCCATAGCAAGCTGGTGTGGGTTATAACAGAGGACAAGACTGCCCTGTCCTGGTGCCTACCATGTTCGCCACTCAATTCCTGCACGCCACTTCTCTGGGTCTTCCATCTGCATACCATGACTTCTCAAACGTCTCTATGAGAAAACAAGCAGAGACTCTGACTCAGCATATCGTTGAGCCTTTGATGTCTTATTGATCTCATGCCTGCCCTCACCCTCCTTGGGAAGATTGTCCCCTTTGTCTATGCCCGAGACCCAGGACATGTTGGCCTATATTAAAGGGGTTGTCTCACTACTAGGATTGTTTATATTAAAGATCTTGCAAAAAACAAGTCACTTTGCAATATGATGTCCATTAACAGTGTCCTAGACAGTGTCCTACCTATTCCAAAGATATCCACTCTTGGTACGAGCTGCATCACTCCTTAGGTCGCTATAGCCAAGACCTGTTTGATCTATACTGATAGCTGCCAGCACTGGTTGCTATAGGCTACAGACCTGGCTTCTACTGCAGCCTAGTGGAAGCCAGTAAACACACCCCTGAATTCAAAGTGAAACCAAGAAAACAGGACTGAAGTAAGATGAATCAATGTAGTGAGACCGCCCCTTTAAGGAAAACTGGCAGAAAGGCTTCATATGCTAATCTTCATCCCTAGCTGATGCTGGGTTCTTCTTTGTGGAGAAGAAAGATGGTTCTCTTCGCCCCTACATTGACTTCTGGGATCTCAACAAAGTAACCATCAAGAACCTTTATCTGTTGCCTCCTGACTCTGGAGTTTCTTCCGGCCATCTTCGGGGGCCAAGATCTTTACTCATCTTGACTGTGGGACTACAATTTGATCCCATACAAGAAGGCAACAAAGGAAGACAGCCCTTCATACTTGGTGAATGGACTATTGAGGTAGTATCTGGTGATGCCATTCAACCTGCGCATTGTTTCTCTGCTGTTCTTCTCAATGGCCTTTTCAATTAAAACTTCAGAGACCCTCCTATATGTTTGTGTCATCATGTTTCTTGATGACAACTTTATCCTTCTCACCTAATCTTGAATCTCATCGTGGCCATGTCGTGCCAAGATTTCTAAGACGCTTATGAAGTCAGCCAATTGCTAAGCCAAGCTTGAAAAATTCTTCATTGGAACAGACTACCTACCTTTCTCTTGTATACATAATCTCTGACAAAGGCCCTGCAAAGGGATCCTCAAACTGTATGCCATCCTGCAATGAAACTGACCAGTTAGGTTCCGGGCCATACAATGCTTCTTGTGGTTTGCGAACTATTAATTCAACAATTCATTCCTCACTTCTCTACTTTGATGGCACCAATAAGAAGTGCTTACTAAGAAGCAACGGTAACCGCCAAACTCCTTCCGCCAGAGATGGAAAAGCCGCTCCTCTGTCTAAAGTCTGAATTTGTTTCTACACGTTCCTGTCTCATCCAATCCCAGAAAAAACATACTTCCTTGAGTTGGACCATTCATCTGTGGGACAGAACAGTTTCTCACACAGAATACTCCAAAATCAACACTTGCAGCTTTGTCTCTAAGACCCTTCTCCCTGCTGAAAAAAATTAAACTATTGGGTAGCTATTAAGTTGGCTTTAGACAGATGGTGCCATCTTCTAGAAGGAATTCACCATTCATCGAAACATATTTATGGATCAGACCAGCACACAAAAATATCAAGGCTGATGCTCTCATCACGTGCTTCTGAAACAGGCTTGCATTGACTCTGCACTCAAGCTTATCGTTATTTTGAAACATTTGATTTCTGCTACCCCCATTGACCTCCAATTGGTCCCCTCTGGGAAACTTTTTAACATCCTGCCCTAAGAAAGAGACCCGAGAATCTCCGAAAATCGATGCTCCACTCTTATCTTTTGTCATTACTGGTAACCTAATCTAAAATTTCAGGATGTAAAATTTTGGTGCCATTTGTGCCTGAAAACCAATAATCTCCTCGTCTCAAACAGGCCATTTGTTATGGCAACCTTAGCCAATTCCAGAGCTACCCTGGGTCATATTGCTAGGACTTTCATGACAGACCTATCACCTCTCCTCAACAATACAGTCCAGTTTGGGTGCTTACTGGACCGGTTTTTTTCCACATGGCCGCTCTTCTTCCACACATTTTGCCTTCATGCCTTCATGGAACAGCAAATATTGTCCTTGGAGTCGAGTAGGGCAAATTTGTGTCAAGATTCTATCATGCCCTTTATTACCATCTTCAAGCTTGGTTGGGGACTTTTTCCTCAATGTATCAACCCTCAAACCTAATATTAAGGTTGAAAAAATTTTGTCGAATTAAATCTTCATGAACTACTTATGCCCACTTGCTCTCCCATCAGATGGACTGGGGTCAATCTTCTTCCATGGGAATGGAATTTTCCTACAATCATCTGGATTATGACACGCTTAAGCTCACAATTTTTACATTGTCTATGGTTTTTCTCTCCCCTTACGCTTTTGTCTACTATCTGATGTCCCTGCTGTGGATTCCCAAATCTGAATACCTTCATGGCTCTCTGGCAAGAGACTCAACAGTCTTAACACTAAGCATCACCCATGCACCTAGACTCAAGGCTACCAAAAAGAGGAAGACCTCCACCGATCTTCAACCCAGAAGATAAAGTCTGGCTGTCATGAGGTAGTGTCCATTAAGAAAATCCCCAGCCTTAAAAGCTGGGTTAACAGATTCCTGTAACCTTTTTGAGGTCATCCGATGCATCAATTCAGTGCTTTTCAAGCTCTGCCTTCCTCTTCTATATCCATCATCCTGAACTTCTTCCATGTCTTCATCTGAAGCCACTGGTCCGCCAACCACTTCTTCCAATGGACGTGACCCCTTCTCTCAGGTAGCTTGTTGCTGGAGACTATCTTGGAAGCTGACGAGATTCTGGCCAAGAAGTTCTTCCTGGGGAAGAGTCTGGAAGTGGTTCAGACCTGAAGAGTGCTTCTGGGAGCGAGACACAAATGCCCCATTGGGGATGCCACTGATCTCGTGTCATGTTCTCACCAGGCTAAAAAGAGGGGGAGTGAGCATTAAGGGGTGTTACTGTCCATTAGTTGTGCCGCCTCCCACATGCCATGCCAAGGAAAAAATGTGTGGGGGGGCTCATATTCCATGGGTCCCCTGGCCTCAGCTTATTTACCTCCACCCGCGTCGTTGTTTCACCTTGCTCCTTTGCTGTATGTCGGCACTCACAGCCCCCCGCCCACGCTCGCTATGGCGTGCACACACCGGGCTCTGTGAAAATTTAAAGGGGTGGTGCTGACCCTATATCTTGCAACCACGCTCTGACCACTTTGCTAGAGTATTACTGTTAGTTCAGCATCGGTAGTGAGCTAGTTCTGCTAATATATCATTATTCTATGTACCAGACTTTCCTGTCTTTCCTGAACATGTTTTCTGCCACCTGCCCTGACATTTCCGCATGTCCCTGATTACGCACCTGCCTGCTGATTCTGTAGCATGCTTCACCCAGTCACTACTGCAAAAAAGTCACGTCAGGGGTAGCAACCTGGGAGTCTCCCAACTCACAAGCCCAACCTGCTTTGCGGCAGGCTTTGGTGAAAACTGGGAGGCTCCTTAGACTCTGCTCCCTGACTTGGCTTATACCACCACGTCTGGTGAGACAGTAGATCCATTACTTCTGCCTTACATTGCTTTACCAGGTTCTTAATTCTAATGTTTGACAGTCTTTTAGGTTGGCAGCAGCCTTAACCCTAGACATACAGTCTTTTTAGCAGGGTGATGCCTGCTTTCTCCACCAATTGTGGGGCTGGAAAACCTTTTAAATTACAGGGGCCCCCTTTAGGAAACCCAAATTCCATTATATATATATATATATATTCACCATCTGTGCGCTACCTTGTTTCTCCTTTTTGTGTTATATACATATATATACTTTCTTACTTTCCCAATGATGCAGTTTAAAAGAAACTGCAGATCTGCCATGCTCAGGGTCTCATCATGGTTTTCCCTTGTCCCCCTGTAGGGCAGCTGGATCCTGAAGAGGGTTGTTGTACCTGTGGGTAATGATACAGACCACTCAGCTGAGATATTATATAAGTAGAAGTAGATTCAAGGTCACCAATAATTGCCACCAGGTCTTCTCCCTTATGACACAGATAATTTGGAACCAGTTGGTGTCCTCCAGATAGCAGGGACAAGGCGCCTTTTACCGCTTCTCGTTTCATCCCCTTCGTGTTATAAATCTCGTACCCCAGAGTGATGTTGGGTAATAAATCTTGTCTTCCATTAATCTCTTCTATGGCAAACACCATGGCCAGGTAATGTCTGTAGAACCGCGGAGAAGCACTGGAGGGAGAGGTCACAGTTGGTGAGATTATTTCTGGATTGCAGTGGATTAGATTAGATCACAGTGTTTAGGATTTAAGTTTATGTGTTTCAGTTCAAAATCTATATCAGGGCCACAACTCTCACAAAATATGTAAAGTGTCCTGATCTATCGATCATGGTCAATGGCTCCACACGTTTTCACAACCCCAATAGTTCACTGCTTTTGGGATCACCTTTGGCTCTGGCTTTTTTTTCCAGTCTACACCTGCTAACAGCCGCCCAGTCTGCACCTGGTAACAATCACCGGGTCTTTACCTGGTAAAAACCGCCCGTTGCACCGGGAACAAAACCCCCCAGTC
>JAODAL010025851.1:0-57848 GCA_025379985.1 Phyllomedusa bahiana | reverse complement strand
CAAGAGAAACAGGGAGACGGGCCAGCGCACTTAAAAATTTGCGCATTTTTAATTGGGGGCACGATAAAAAGATTTAGGTGGGAAATAAAATTTAAGAAACTAATTAGAAAAAAAATTAGCCATTAAAAGCAATACAGTGATATTAATATCTCAATCAGGCTCTATTTTTTTATTTCAACAGTGTTCCGATTTGACTACACTCATTTTAATTTGTAGGTTTTAGAAAGACCCTAGAACGGGATTTCCTGCTATTGGGTCCTCTCACAATCAGCTGATATTGTTCATGAAAACTACGAAAAAACTTAATCTCGGGAAAACTTCGATTCTAAACGAAGTCGAAGTTTGGGGTGATTCGCGAACAAAGCGTGTTTTTTAATTGATAAAATGGCTGCGACACATGGCTTACATGGGGCAAAGAATCTGGGAGGAAGTAAGGCGTAGCCTAACATGACATGTGCAGAGATGAAGCCAAATCAAGATTCGGCGGATTCCTGTGACGTCACCGCACTATAAAGTCCGACGCACGCTGGCAGCTCACAACGCCCTCACTGTGCTGTGTAGGGAAGGTGCTGCCGCTGCTGCTTATGATATCTCATACTAAAGAACACCCCCTTTTATACAGCGATTTTTGGGTGTCACAGCTTGTCTCAGAGACTGCTTCTTTTACGTTCTAATTCTGATTTTTGTGGGTATTGGAACTGAAGTCCAGTGTGCGTCCAATTCAGCTGCATATACATTTTAATGCTATCTGCTCAGTTCTGAGCACATTGAAATACCCCAAGGGTTATCTAAGCCTGTTTGCTTTTTGTATTCAGTTAAAGAAACAGCGTTTTTACAATTCCAAATACCACTTATTTTTGGTTGCTCATTTTTTTTTTGCGCAATTTTAGACCCAGGGGTTAATTAAGCGTTGTTCTGCTTTGTGGTCACTAAAAAAATTTCTTTTTAAACCCGCCAAAGAAAAAATTTTTTGCCTGTAGCATAAATTTATATTCGAGGTTAATTATGAGTTATTCTTTTGGGTTGTGTTCCGTAAAATACAGGCCGTTTTAACATGCTACAAAGCTGGTAAATTTTTGGCAGCACTTTTCTTTTGCGCAATTTACACCCAAGGGGTTTACTAATATTTTCCTGCTTTGTATTCAAAAAATAAACGTTTTTTTTAACCGCCAAAGAAAAATTTTTTGCCTGTAGCATAATTCAACCAAAGGGTTAATTCGATTTTTTCGTTGTTGTTTTTCCTAAAATCATGCCGTTTAACATCTACAAGCTGGTAATTGTTGGACACATTTTTTTTGCGCTTTTTACATCCGGGGGTTAACAGTATTTTTCGCAGTTGTATTCTTTAAAAATAAACTTAAAAAAGGTCTGCAGATGATCCTGCTAAATTGTCAGCTTTTTTTTGTAAATTGAACACTGATTTGGGGCTACCAATTTTTTCTGCCGTTTACAAACTACGTTTGCCAATTTTTTCCCAAATTTTTCCCCCACCTTAGGGCACCCATTTTTGGGCTCAAACCCAAGATAAACGTAACCCTAAGTTCGGGCTTCTGAAATGAAGATGACTTTGCCGTTTTAAAACCCATTTTGCCAACATTTGTTCAGATTTGACTGGATCCAGAGAAAACTTCCTTCCTAGAAGTGGATGGGTCACTTTTGCACCGGGAAAACTGCATGCAAAAGCCCTCCTAAAGCAAAGCATCATCTGCGGTTTTTTCTCCAAAACCTTCCCCCCCCAAAAAAAGGAACACTCCTTTGGGAAATCACAAACCATTGGTCATTAAAAGGGTTTAAAACGGGAATGTGTTCCCTTTCCTTTCTACCATTGGGCCTGTAGAAACATATAAAGCATACCTCTCCCATTACTCACCCAAAACCCACAGCAATCTGCCCCCAGGGTGCCTAACCCTCTTTTCCTTTTTACCGCCAAGTACCTCCCAGAAAATTTTTTTTTCTGCTGCCCTCAGAAACAAAATTTTTAATAGGTCCACCACCCAAGCTTGCGGGTCAATCTGAATTAGAAAATCCTTTTTGCTATTCTCAACACAATTGGGGGCCACTTTGCTCAAGATTCAAAATTTTTGTCCTCGCTTGCTTTATTTTAAAAATTTAAAAAACACCAAAACCCCTCCGGGCTTCTCAGCTCTACTGTACTGGAATAAACCGGACCCATTTTTCTAGGATTTTAATACCAAAATTTCTTCCGGGGTGTCACTGACTGCTTCTCATTTTGTACCACTCACAGGCTGCCCTTAGCACCTCAGCTTGCCTCCCATTCCTTTCAGCACATATTCCATTGCATGTCTCTTCTCCATTTATGGTACATGTATAATCTCGCCACTCGGACGCATTTTTCCGCCTTTTTTTCCGGGTGAAATTTTGCGCCTCTTTAATGTGGGTCCCGAGGTGCGCTCATACTGGGGTGTAAAGTCCCCGCGCCTCCCCAAAAGTGTGGGGCACAGTGGGACTTAGGCGATTTTGGGGACTGCGCCAAAAATTTGCGTCCGACGTAGTGCGCTCATACAATGCCGTTTACATATTCCGATTCGAACAGTCGAAAAACACGAGAAATCTTTAAAGATGCCCGTGCGTGGGTATGAATCAAAAAATCGCCTTTATAAGGCTAAAACATTATCGAAAAAGACTAAACCTACTAAAAAAATACATAAATAAAACCACTTTCCAAAAATCAAAACGCGCAACTCGGGAATTTTGGGATTTTAAAAAATTTGCCAAAATACAGTTATTAAAATTTCTGTAACCTTTTCTCATTGGCGGCAAAACCAGCCAATCAAATAGAGAGACGTGCCCTTTAAAAACCCTAGGGAGAAGTATGCCCAATCAAAATCAAAGGGGGGACAGTTAAAAAATACAGTAAAAATGCAGAAAAGAGCTTTTGGGTTTTGCTAGCGGGGGCTTGGCAACCGGCCAATCAAATAGCACGACAGGGACCCTTTATAACCTAGGGGAGAAGATAACCAATAAAAATAAAAGGCGGACAGTTCAAAATACAGTAAAAATCAGAAAAAGCTGTTTTGGTTGAGCTCAGGGCTTGGCTATCCCGGCCAATCAAGCACGAGCTACTGCCCCATTGTTCTATGGAAATCGGGCAATAAAACTCGGCTCTCACGCCGTAAGGCAGGGAGTATGTTTAAAAAAATCATTTTTATTGGTGAAAATATTATCTGAAAAAGAGCTGAAACCTTCTATAAAAAAAAATCAATCAAATCACAAACAAGCGTTGTCGCCGTCACCGGCGCTACATCGGGAATTGGGATAAAGAATTGCCGGAAATACAGAATTTCAAATTCTGTAAGCTTTTCCAAATTGGGTCAGCAGAAACCAACCAATCAAAATAAAAGGGCGGGACTTTAAAAATACAGTAAAAATGCGAAAAAGCTGATTGGTTGAGCTCGGGGGTTTGGCTCCCCCCGCCAAATCAAGCCTAAATACTTTGCCCTTTTGTATCATGGAGAGAGGGGGGGAAATGAACTCGTCTCTCAGCGCCGTGGGGCAGGAGTATATTAAAAAAATCATTTTATTGGGTTTTTAAATATATCTGAAAAAAGCTAAAACCTTAAAAAAAAAAACATAAATCAATCAAATCCCTAACAAGGGTTTTGTGCCGTCCCGGGCGCACATCGGAATTGCGATTAGAGAATTCCCGGGGAAAATACAAAATCAAATTTTTTTACTCTTCTCATGGCGGAGAAACCACCAATCAAAATAGGCTAAAAGGGAACCTTTATAAGCTATGGAGAAGTTGCCAATCAAAAAAAAGGGCGGACGTTTAAAAATACGTATAAAGGGAAAAGACTGTTTGGTTTCCCCGGGCGGAGATATAATCCCCCAAATCATATGTAGTGCCTATTTGAATGGAAAAAGAAGCCGCGATGAAAGCGCCCCTAAAAGTTTTTACTGCCCTAGGGGAAATATTCTACACTGTGTTTGGTTGGGGGAAGAGGGGCTCGCCTGTTTTACCAATCGGGGCCTGAGCTCCCTTCTCATAGAGTTTTTAGGGGAAAAGAAAAGTAAGCGACTCTGTTTTTTGATTGCTAAGTTAAAAAGGGGGGGTTATTTTGGGCCAATGGGGGAGCGGCGACGCTCTTATGGGTTTTCTAATGCAATCTTTAAAAAAACAGTAGGGGGTAACAAAAAAAAAAGAAATAAAAATAATTTATTGAATTAATATTTTTTTTTTTATTACCCCCATATTATTGATCATTTATATACACATCGGGAAAAACTTTGGGGGGTTTATCATTTTTAATTCGGGGCCCTACAGTTTTTTAATTTCAGAATACATTTAAAAACCCATAAAGCTCGCTCGCTCTCCCATTGGTCCAAAAAACCGCACCTCTTCTAACTTTGCCAATCACAAAAAAGCTCGCTTTGCATTTCTTTTCCCCATAGAACTCTAGAAAGAGCTTAGCCGCTGAATTTGGGTAACAGGGGCGAACCCCCCTTACCATCAACCAATCAAGTACAGAAATTTCCCAAAGACAAATAACTTTTAGGGGGGCCCCTTCTATCCCCCCTTCTTCTCCATTTAAAAAAATCACACTATATTGGGGGATTCAATCGCCGCCTGGGGTCACCAATCACTCTTTTTTTGCCTTTTTTTTTGTATTTTTAACTGTCCCCCCTTTTTATTTTTATTGGTCCTACTTTTCCCTACTTTAATGTTCCCTGTCGCTCCTATTCTGATTTGGGGTGTTTCTGCCGACCAATGAAAAGCTGAAACAATTTGAATTTTGTATTTTCCCCGGGAATTTTCTAATCGCAATTCCTTTGGGACGCCCGGGGACGGCGCAAACGCGTTGTTTGGGATTTGATTGATTTATGTTTTTTTGAAGGTTTTAGCTCTTTTTCAGATAAATTTTACACCCAAAAAAATTATTTTTTTTAAACAACTCATGCCCACGGGGCGAGAGACAATTTCTTGCCCCCATCTCTCCCCTAGACACAAGGGGGCAAGTAGCTTGCGCTCTGATTGACCGGGGTAGCCCCAAACCCCCGTAGCTCAACAATCACCTTTTTTGCATTTTTTACTTATTTTTTAACTGTCCTGCATTTAAATTTATTGTCAATACTTCTCCAAAGGTTTTAATGGCCGTCGCTTTTATTCTGATTGCTGGTTTCTTCCCCCCAATGAGAACGCTTACATAAAATTAATAACGGGTTTTTCCGCAATTCCAAAATCCTAATTCCCCATGTTTCGCCGTTCTAGATTTTTGGGGAAAAGGGTTTTTTTTTTTTAATTTTTTTTTTTTAAGTTTCATTTTTTTTTTGATAATGTTTTACACCAATAAAGGGATTTTTTTTAAAATTCATACTCCTGCCCCACGCGCGAACCGAGATTTCTGTTTTCAATCTTCATATTTTCCCCTCATTTACTTCTCGCTTCACTTTTGCCCCGCCGGATCATTTAACCAGAAAAACTGTCCCTGCCTGACGACCTGCGAGCGCCCCCTGCGTCGTACAGCCTCGGGGTTTTCGAGCGACCCCGTCCCCCCCCGAACGCCCACCCGGCCCTTGCACCCCCTTCATGTGAGTCCCAGCCCAAAGTCGAACCTTCCCCCTAACATCGCAATCCCTGGGGCCACAGTGGATTCGGCCGGGGAGGCCAGGAACGCCAAAAAACAAGGGGAAAAACCCGTTCATAATGTCGCCCATGTTCTGATCGGGGGAAAATTTTTCTCCAAATTTGGCATACACCCACCTTTTAAAAATCAAGGTGGATTTTTCTTTGACACACTACACTCAGTCCAACAGACAAGTTGAAAGAGTGAATCAAGTTCTTCGAAATTACCTCCGTCACTTTTTCTCTTCTTGTCAAGATAACTGGATTTATCTTCTTCCCTGGGTTGAATTTTCTTACAATCACCTTCAGTTCGCTCTGCGGGGCTTCCCCCCTTTTTATTGTCTATAGGAAACACCCCGGGCCTCCTCTCACTCTGACTGTCGGATTCCAGTTTAACTCCTAAGTCCAAAAAAATATCCTGTATCTTCCAAGATACCCAATGATCTCTCCTCTAAGCATTTTACCGAACCAAAGCACCGGCCAAATAAAAACAAAGACCTCCAGTATTCTACCTTGGAGATAATGTTTGACTATCTGCTAAATATGTCCATCTCAAGATTCCTAGTCCCAAGCTTGGTCCTCGCTTTCTAGGACCCTTTCTGGCTCTACAACATATTCATTCAGCTGGCTACAAACTTTTCCTTCCTCCATCCATGCGGATCCCGATTTTCCACCATATCTCTCTCCTATAGCCTCTGGTCATGAACCGCTTTTCTCAAAAGCCTGGGACATCGGCTATGGAATCAGATTCTGCCGACATCTATAAGGTCCAGGAAATATTGACTGACAAACATCTCAAAGGCAAGAGGTACTACCTTGTTGACTGGAAGGGATTTGGGCACAAAGAGTGATCCTAGGAACCTGAGGAAATTTTGATGCTCCATATCTCATCCGGAGGTTTTGACTTCAGTAGACTAGGAATAAGAGGAGGCACTGTTATGCGTACACGCTCGTGTCTGCTCTCCCCATCCCAGCTGTCACTCACCTCTACATGCTCCTACTCTGCTCCCAGTCTAATTCCATGGCCAGTGTGCACATGCTAACTACTCTTGCCTACCAACTGCCCTGACTTCCTTACTGGTGACCCAACGACACCTCTGCCTGCTCCCTTTGTAGCTCATTGGAACTTCGGTTGTCACTGCAAGCAGCCAAGTCAGGGGTAGCGACCTGGGATTTCCCGTATCCAAGTCCACCTTGCAGCGGACTTTGATGAATATCGGGGGCTACTTGGACTCTGCTCTCTGACATTTTTAGTGTCATCGCTCACGAATCACCACCTGCATCCATGACTATTCTTATATTGATAGCTCCAGACTTACTAGTATCTTACACTTCCCTGACTCTGCTGTATGCAGAATCTCCACTGTATGTATGAGATGCAGCTACAGTCTGTCTCCTACTTGTAAGAGCTGACAGGCAGAAATTACAAGGAGACAGGCTGAAACTGCATCTACTAGAAACATTCTAGAGACTCTGCAGTGAGATATAGGCCACATTGCCATTGCGTTTTGGTCTTCCATCTGCAGGATACATACAGGTACAATGAAAAGGACATCCCAACTTATATGATGGAGCCATAGGTTCCTATTGCTCAAATTCACTCTCTTTGAACTATTCTTAACCTACTGCAGAGTAGTAGATGACAAATGGCTGAAATACAGTGGGAATGGAGGCTTAGAGGACACACAGTGAAAAACTACCTTTCTGATGAGCCAGTCCAAAAAACACATCATACATTAAAACAAGGCAAACAAAAGACCTTCCATGTTGTTATTTAATAATAACCTATGTTGTGTTATACAGAGACAAAAGAAAAGATTGTACATTGACAAACTTGGAAATAGTAAATACAGTAAAACATTAATGTGTGAATCACAGTTTTTTTTCACCATTGTTTTTAATTATTCAGAAAAATTTGAGAAGCTAGCCTTTACATACTATCCTGTCACTTCATAGTAACCTACTGACTCTCTGAAATACTTTCTCATAAGAAAAATGAGTACAGATTATTGATGTGAGTATATCAGTCCCCACATCAGAATCCATTGTTGACAGAAAATGTTAGGAAAGCAGCCAATATCTAAAATGGCATTTTGATTACAAGAGTACGAGGGAGACTGCCAGCGCAGGCTTGAAAATGCTGCATATTTAATTGGAGCACGATATAAGATTTAGGTGGGAGAATACATTTAGAAACTAATTAGAAAAATAGTTAGCCATTAAAAGCAATACAGTGATATTAGATCTCAATCAGGCTCTATTATTATTTCAACAGTCTTCCGATTTGACTACACTCATTTTAATTTGTAGGTTTTAGAAAGACCTAGAACGGGGGAGTCCTGCTATTGGGTCCTCTCACAATCAGCTGATATTGTTCATGAAACTACGGAAAAAACATAATCTCAGGAAAACTTCGATTCTAAACGAAGTCGAAGTTTGGGGTGATTCGCGGGAACAAAGCGTGTTTTTAATTGATAAAATGGCTGCGAGCACATGGCGTTACATGGGGCAAAGAAGTCTGGGAGGAAGTAAGGCGTAGCCTACATGACATGTGCGGAGATGAAGCCAATCAGAGACCGGCGGGATTCTGTGACGTCACCGCACTATATAAGTCCAGACGCGACGCTGGCAGCTCACAACGCCCTCACTGTGCTGTGTAGGGAAGGTGCTGCCGCTGCTGCTTATGATATCTCATACTAAAGAACACACTTTTATACAGCTATTTTTTGGGGGTGTCACAGCTGGTCTCAGAGACTGCTTCTCTTATGTTCTAATTCTGATTTTGTAGGGTATTGGAACTGAAGTCCAGTGTGCGTCCAGTTCAGCTGCATATACATTTTAATGCTATCTGCTCAGTTCTTGAGCACATTGAATATCCAAGGATTATCTAAGCCTGTTGCTGTTGTATTCAGTTAAAGAAACAGCGTTTTTACAATCCAAATACCACTTTATTTTTGGTTGCTCATTTCTTTTGCGCAATTTAGATCCAGGGGTTAATTAAGCGTTGTTCTGCTGTTGTGGTCACTAAAAGAAATTTTCTTTTTCACCGCCAAAGAAGAAATTTTGCCTGTAGCATAATTTATATCCGAAGGTTAATTATGAGTTATTCTGTTGTTGTGTTCCGTAAAATACAGGCCGTTTTAACATGCTACAAAGCTGGTAATTTTTGGCAGCACATTTCTTTTGCGCAATTTACATCCAAGGGTTTACTAGGTATTTTCCTGCAGTTGTATTCATTAAAATAAACGTTGTTTTTAACCGCCAAAGAAGACATTTTGCCTATAGCATAAATCATATCCGAAGGTTAATTACGAGTTTTTCTGTTGTTGTGTTCCGTAAAATACACGCCGTTTTAACACGCTACAAAGCTGGTAATTAGTGGCAGCATATTTCTTTTGCGCAATTTACATCCAAGAGTTAACTAAGTATTTTTCTGCAGTTGTATTCAGTAAAAGAAACATTGTTTTTCACCGCCAAAGAAGAAATTCTGTAGCATAATTCATATCCGAAGGTTAATTAAGCCTGTTTGTGCTTTTATATTCAGTAAAATACAGAGTGTCTTTAAATAGCACATACAAGTAAATTTTTCCTGGCCATTTGTGGAGCGCAATATATATCCAAGGGTTACCCTAGCTTGTTAGTGGGTTCATTTGGAGTCAAATACAGGGTGTGTATTTATCATATACAGATATCTTCATCAAACAGTCTGTACATTTTAGAACAAACAGTATGTCAGACAGAGAGGTGGCAGGCTCTTCACCTGCGAGTGGCAGTGGCACAAACATTCTTGGAGCAGGCCCAGGTCGCAGCACAGCAAGAGGACGTCGCAGCAAGGGTCATTCGGTGAGGTCAGAACTGCCGGTGTCATCTAGCGGCCGTGTGTTGTTCAGCAACCCAATGGTTCTTGATTGGTTGACTAGGTCATCCACTTCCTCCCAGATGACATCTGACAACCCCAGCCAAGAGTCGGTGGGAACGTCAGACCCAACCCTTAGTTGGCATGGCCCAGGAGCGGGTCAGCGGCCCTTACCTGTCCTCAACCCGCCTCTTTCCCATCCGGTTCCCTCAGCCAGAGATCTACTGTGTGGTCTGGGCTCAGCGCCACTATATAGCGAGGATGAACAATTTGAGGAGGGCAGTCAGCAGCTACTTGGCAGCGTAGAAATGGGGCCAATATCCCCTGCTTCTTGTAGTAGGCGGCAAAGTATAGCTGTGGAGAGTGGCATGGGAGGTCAAGTTGTGAGGGGTCAGCCTCTGCATATCAAGACCTGTGATGAGGACAGCAGTGATGATGAAACACAAATCGATGATGATGTAGCCGACCGCACTTGGGAGACGGGTGAAGCAAGGGCTTCATCATCGTCAGGAGAAGAGGGCGTCAGCTTGTGTGTCAGGCAGCTGCGCAGCCAGCAAGTGGGTTGTGTGGCCATGAGTCAGCAGGGTAGCAGCAGTGTGAGGTCGGGAGCCAAGCGGCCACGGGGTAGAAAACACGCTTCGAAGCGGCACAGGGCTTAGCGAGGCAGCGACGGTAGTAGTCACTCAGTGTGGAGCATTGGCGGTAAAATCAGATACTCGGCGGTGTGGCAGTTCTTTGCTAAGACACTAAAGGAGCCGAATATTGGTATATGTAGAATCTGTGGGCAGAAAGTGAAGCGTGGCCAGGGAGCTAACGTTGGCACCACAGCCCTGCGTCAACACATGCAGCGTCACCATCCGGTGGCCTGGGAGAAACGTGGCTCAGATGTGGTGGTCCATCCTGCCACCACAGCAACAGCAGCAGCAGCGCCCAGTGGCACGCATGCCATTGCAGCCAGTCAAGGCTCCACCACCTCTGCAGAAGGGAGCTGTTTCTCTTTACCATCATCTTCCGGTCCAGATGCTCCTGCTCCTCGTTACTCATGGCGCCAGCAGTCATTCAACGAGGCGATTGCAAAGAGACAAGAGTATGCGTCCAACCATCTTAAGGTGCAGAAGCTGACCGTGCTCCTGTCCAAGTTGTTGGTACTGCAGTCCCTCCCTTTCCAAATGGTGGACTCTTTCCTAATGGCTTGTGCCGAGCCGAGATGGAGAGTTCCAAGCCATAATTTATTTTCCAAAAAGGCAGTACCAGCACTTCATAAATATGTAGAACAGAAGGTGGGCCAGTCCTTGAGCTTATCGGTTTGTTCCAAGGTGCACGGCAGCGTGGATGTCTGGAGCTGTAACTACGGTCAGGGCCAGTACATGTCCTTTACGGCCCACTGGGTGAATGTGCTTCCGGCCCAGGCACACCAACAACTTGGACAGGAGATGCCGATTTCTCCTCCACGTTGTCAAACTGCGGCTCCTGCGCCAATGTCCGCCTCCTCCTCCTCCACCACCGCCATCACCTCAGCCTCCACAAGTACTGCTCCATCATACCACATGTGTAGGGCACAGCGGTGTCATGCAGTTCTACACCTGGCTTGCCTTGACGAACGAAGTCACACAGGGGAGGAATTGCTCCGCGTCATGCAGCAAGAAATCGATGTGTGGCTTTCTCCGCGCCAACTGCAAATCGGAACCATGGTGACGGACAATGGGAGTAACATGGTGTCCGCGCTGCACCGAGGAGGGATGGTCCATGCGCCCTGCATGGCGCATGTGTTCAATCTGGTTGTGAAAAGGTTCCTAAAGTCTTCCACCGATCTTCAGAAGATTCTGAAAATGGCCAGGAAACTGTGCATGCACTTCATCCATTGCTACAAAGCCAGGAACACCCTCCTCGAGTTGCAGCGGCAACTCCCCCTCCCCCAACACACTCTGATATGCAGTGTTTCCACCCGTTGGAATTCCAGCCTGCACATGTTGGACCGACTGTATGAAAGCCATTAATGATTTTTTGATGATCCAGGTGGACAGGAGTACTCCCCTGTGTAACTTTGATGTCAGCCAGTGGCAGCTCATGCGTGACACCTGCCATTTGCTGAGGCCATTCGAGGAGGCCACTTTATTTTTCAGTCGCCAGGACTACGGGATGAATTACGTCATTCCACTGCTTCATGTCCTGGAACAGATGCTGAAAAATCTGTCTGGGCAGGGGACTGGAGACGTGGCGACTACATCTCGCGACCACATGAGTCCGGTGGGGACTGAACTGGAGGAGAAGGAGGAGGATGAGGAGGAGGAGGAGGACATTGGAGCAGAAGCATTTTCTGGTGAAATGAGTGGATTTTCTACCCAGGTGACAAGAGAGGAGGAGCAGGAGAAGCTGGAGTAGGTAGATGGAGATGAGGAAGACGAGGCAGATGACCCGCAAGCACCGTGGCAGTATACAGTGGAGATGGAGGCAGGGAGCCCCTCGGAGTCACTTGTGCAGATGGCCCGCAGCATGCTGATTTGCCCGGCTAGTGACAGCCGAATAGTCAACATCCGGCAGAGGGATGACTTCTGGCTCTCCACCCTATTGGACCCTTGCTACCGGTCCAAAATGGGAGCCTTTTTATAAATATATAGTGATGTGGGGGGAAAAAATGAAACATTCTTAAAATGTATGCTTAGCATAAAAACTTGATGTAAACAATAGCTCACTTTCTGATCACATATTTCCTCTAAACCTTTGCTACGCAGTTCATGTTATTGGCCCTAATTGTTTTTCACTTTGTCAGCAAACTTGTCATGAAGTGCTCCGCGGGCCCTACCCCAGACGCGCTCTTGTCAGCCTTCCCTGAGGGACAATGTTACTTACCTCTCCTTGCTCTCCTTAATGCCGACTCATCTCTTAGGATACGCGTTGGCTCTCTGAAATTTAAGGGGCCAGCACACCGCTGATTTTCACTCTCCGGTCACTGGATCTTTTATTAGGTCATTTCCTCCTGCATCTTGTGGCACTCTGTTGGTGTGTTTTCCCTAAGAGCCTTGAATTATTCTGATTGTGCTCCCTGCTTTCGACTCATGCTACGTTCCTGATTATTCTCTGCCTGCTACCAGCCCTGACCTTACTGCGAGTGACCTGACCACGTTCTGACCTTATCATCTGTTCACTGAACACATCATGAATACGGAAACTCAACATCAAATTCCCAATTCTGCCATTTTTAGAGATATCCATTGTGGCCTGGGGCACTATTGGACTCAATCAACAGCTTTCGTTATAACAACACTACCGGACGTTGGGTATCATTTTCAATACAATTTTATTTAGGTGCCATTACAGGTTTGCCGACACCCTAAAGTGCTAAAACGTATCACTCCTAAAAAGACCCCATATTGGAAAGTACACTCCTTTAGGAATATATCTGAAAATTTTAGCTGAAAATGTTTCATTTTTACAAGGAGTCCTGGAAAAAATCACTCCAAATTTTGTTACTCAATTGATCAAAGTTCAGAGAATACCTACTTGTGGGTGTAAACGTTGTTTGGGCAACATGGCTGTGGCATACAAGGAAAGGGAGCGCTGTTTGGCTTTTGGAACGCAGAATTTTTGGTGGGTGTGCATGTCGCATTTGAAAAAGCCCAAAATGTAGAAGAACAAAACACGCCCGGTGATAACTTTCAGAAATCGCCCCATTTTGGATTCAACACACCTCACAGATCTCAACTAGGGGTGTATTGTGCATTTTGGGTACACAGGTGTTCCATAATTTTTTTAACATGGGCCATGAAAATGGGGGGAAAAAACGCAGTTCTGATATTGATTTTGGGCTTCATTTTTACAGCGTTCGCCGTGCAATATAAATGACAGGATAACTTTATTATGCAGGTTGGTACACTTGCGATTACATAAATTCTATTCTATTCTAGTTTATGTTTTACTGCTGTTACACAATAGAAATGCATTTATAAAAAAAATTGTGTTTTTATATCGTCATAGTCTGGTAACCAAAACTTTTCTATTTGAGCTGATTATGGGCTTGTTTTTTGTGGGACAAGTTGATGTTTTAGTTGGTACCATTATTGGGTGCATATGACACTTTAATCACTTTTTATTAAGGCTTTTGTGAAGTTTTTTGAACAAAACACAGCAATCCTAGAAGTGTTTTTTATTTTTATTTTTTACAACGTTCACCATGCAGTATAAATGCCATGCTAGCTTTACTCAGCAGGTAAATACGATTACAGCGATACACAAATATATTTGTTATTTTTTGTGTGAGAGATCTGCTTTTACACATAAAAAACACTTGTATTCAAAAAAGGAAAACATGTTTTTGCATCGCCATAGTCTGAGAGCCATAACTTTTTTAATTTTCTGTGTATGGAGCTGTATAGTAGCTTGTCTTTTGCGTGATAATTTGATAAGTTTTTAATGGGGGGAACAAGACTTTTTGATCACTTTTAAATCGTGTTTTATGGAATGTCAGGGTGAAATACTGCCAATCCTTGTAGTGTGTTATTTTTATTTTTAACAGCGGTCAACGTGCAGTATCTGTGACAAGTTAGTTTTACTCTGTGGGTCGATACGATTATGATGATTCCCAATTTATATAATTTTTTATGCAGAAGAGCATGTTTTTATTGTGTAAAACCATATTTATGTATCACTGTCTTCTGATAGCAGTAACTTTTTTTATTTTTCCGTATACATAGCTGTTTAACCGCTTTTTTTTTTTGCGGGTTGAACTGATGTTTTACTACCACTTGTCACGGGTCGCGCCACAGCCCGTAGGACAGGCTGCGGGTACACCCGTGTTCCCACCAGTCCCTGTGCATCGGGAGGAGTGGCGCAGTCAGGTCCGCATATACACGGGCCGTGGGAGGCACCCGCTTCCCGCTGAGCACAGCCACTTACTGCACTGCGCTCCTGCCTTTCTTGCGTCAGTCGGCTGCCCGGTGTGCGCGTAGTCCGCCTCTAGGTGCACGCGTCGTGCTGGCTCTTAAGATTTAAAGGGCAGCGCGCGGTAATTGGCGATTGCCGTCCGTTGACCGTTATATATTGGCTCCACCTCCAGCATACACTGTGCGAGTCCATAGTGCCTGTACCTATGCGAGAAGCCTTCTAGAATTACGGTTAGCCTTCTCCATGTACCTGTCCCGTTGCGCACGTACTTCGACAGAACCTTCTCTGCCTGCCCTGACTTCTGGCTGTCCCGACCTATGAGTTCGTCTGTCGTTCTGTACCTCGTTGTCACCTTGGCTCCTGCTTGCAGCAAGTTACATCAGGGGTAGCGACCGGGTGGGAATCCCGCCGCAGCAAGTCATCCCGCGTTGCGGAGGGCTCTGGTGAAAAACTGGGACCCACTTAGACTCCGCTCCCTGGTGTGGCCCGTACCATTGCCTGCGGTGGCCCAGTGGATCCACTACTCCCAGTCGTTACACCACTTTGCCATTTATATGAGATTTTGATCACTTTTTTTTTGTACGGCATTCATCGTGCGGGTTAATTAACATGACAGATTTATAAGGCAGGTCATTAAACACGCGGCAATATAAAATACTTTATATTGTACTTTTTAAATATTTTTTGGGCTGATTAGTATATTTCATTCTAAGCGCACCCCCACTGCGATGTATGCATTTTTATTTTAATTTTCGTGTTTGTGTTTTACTTTTTTTTTAACTTTTTAATTTTTTTTCACTTTTCCCCATATCAGATCACTGACACAATAGAGATGAGTACACAGCATTGCTTCTGTATAGTGGTCTCCATGGCGACTCTCACTCACCATGTCCGGCAATGCCCACAATGCATTGCAGGACATGGTGACGTCTCAGACAGCCCGGAAGTGTTTCTTTCTCTCCCGGGCTGTCAGGTAGGAGACAAACAGTGGCGCGGGACGATTATAGGCAGAAGGAACTCTGTCTTTGTCTTAGCTGTAGTGATGTAATACATTGCAGCAGCTAAGGGGTTAATCACCCGCAGCCAGAGTGCACTCCATCCAGGGGTAATGCAGCATGATGCCAGCGGTAATATACCGCTGGTCTAATGCCGTAATCTTGTGAGCTCGCAAGATCTCGATACGGCCCATAAGTCCTAATTTGTTTAAGGAATGAATTTCGCTTGTCCCAAAAAATTTTTCACAAGACATTACATCTTGTTGAATTCTTGCATGAAATTATAATAAATACGCATTTTATATAATACGATTGAATAAGGAATTCCTACAGAAGCATGTAAATAGTGTTTATTGCAATTAGAATATTTTGAAGTGCAGCATTTATTTACTACTGTTTGTATTGTTGGTGCAGCTGGGATGGTCCTTTACTGGGGGGTATCATTCCCTGCGAGATTTCGCTTACACCTGAAAAGAGTGTAGGTAACTATGTCACCAAGGTTACCTGGCCTGGTGAAATAGAAGCCATTTTAGTTTGTGTTGTGTTAACCTCAATAAGGGGTTAACTTACGTTTGTGACAATGTAGGTATGGTTGCTTCAGACATACCCCGGGATGGTTCTATTGGAGTATGGCCAAAGCAATTGGGTGGGTGGTCTATTCCCCTTGTTCATCCTGAACAAGGATGTGGCTGCGTTATAAGTGCAGCTTAGTACAAGATAAAAGGGCTGTATGATCATACAGGTCAAGGAGTTGGTCTGAGAGGTGTGTCTGACTGGAATATAAATATCCAGGACCTCGCATAGAAACTTGGGCTGATACAAGGTGTTGTGAGGGTACTTCCACAGTCTTGTCAACGCTCAAGCCGAGCAGGCTTTTGTTTTGTTTGTACTATTCTGTTTGTATCGGGAATATCGTTTTGATGTATACATGTTGTGACTTGAAAACACGGGAGGATCCGTTGTTGGAACCAGATCAACCGGTCTGGGCCCGGTCTGCTTTGGGGACTGCTATCCCCAGAGCCGCACTAAACTTGATTTTAAGCTTACATATAACAAAACACACATTTAAAATTTTAAAAACAGGGAAAAGCTTTAAACACATAAAAAAATTGGTCCCAAAAAGCCAGGGAAAGTAAGATGGGGGGAACCCCCAAAAATTTTCAATTCCCCAAATTTTTTCCGAAAAAAAAATCGTTTCGGCCCCGAATTTTTAAAGGGCGAATCATGTTAAAAAAACAGCTATTTCCGGGCGCAGAGGCGTAGGGTTTTTAGAATGTTGTGCCTTGCTAAAAATATGCATGGGGCGGGGTTTTGGGTTTCAACAATTTGTGTTTTATTTATGACACACACATAACAGCGGGCCTCTCTTAGAAACCCGTTTCACTTTTTCCAATTCCCGGGGCACTTACATGGGGAAAAAAAAAACCGGGGGCCCCCCAAAAAAAAGTTTGAAGTGGGAACGCAGCCTGAAAAAGGTAACGCCCGGGCCCCAAAGCTTGAAAGAACCGAACTGGGGGCCAAAGATATCCCAATAGGAAAAAGGGAACACAATGAAAAGTTCCTGCAGCCGCCACAGTCCGGCACAAAAAGGGACATCACTTCCGTTGTAATCTAGACCGCATGTTGACCACCAAGCCTCCCTTTACGAATGGTTGACTGGGCCACCCCTTTTTTCCCCCAAGAGTTATCTGACAACCCCACCCAAGAGTCAGTGAATTCGTCAGACAAAACCCTTGGGTTTTTTGGGCCCGGATCAGGAAAAGGGGGCCCTCACCTGTCCTAAACCCCACCCTTTTCCCTTTTCGCGTCCCACCCCCGAAAAACAAACCAATGTGCTGGGGCCCCCGCCCAACTATACAGGGAGGCCCAAATTTTGGCAGCAAGAGGGGGGGGAAAAAGTTTCCGCTGGCCCTTGCGGGAAGCGGGAAAGTAGTGATGAGGAGAGGGGCCCATGGGGGGGTTTTTGCGGGGGGGTCAGGTTTGTAAAGCGACACCGTTGGGAGGATGGTGAGGGAAAAGCAAACACAAATCAATGTAGCAGTTTCTAAGGGGAAAGCCAGGTGAAGCAAGCGAGGCGGACAAGGAATTCTGGTCCCCAAATTAAACAAGGCAAAAGGGTGCCCCCAAAAAGGGAAAATTCAGCCCACTCCATGCCTCCTTGCGCCCCTTTTTTTTCCCGGGGATAAAAGGGTGCCCTAGGCAATTGCCTACTTTCGACTCCCCTTTTGCCCCGGCCCGGGGAAGAAAAGGCCCTTCATCATTATCTTTTTTGGGAGGAGGCAGCAGCTTGCGTTCAGGCAATGGCGCACCCCGAAAGGGTTATAGTTGGCCGGGGGTCACCCAGGGGGGGAAACGTGCGGGGTTTGGGGAGCTAAACAGCCAAAATTTTTAGACCCCCCCACTTTGCAGGCCCCCAAAAAGTAGCGGCACAGGGGCCCTAAACCTGGGTAGGGGCAGAAAACAGTAAAACAGTGCGGACCCATTGGGGGTAAAAATAAAATACCTGGGGTGAGGCGGGTATTTGAAAGACACCAGAAGAGGCGAACATGGCTATATGTTAAAATTCTGTGGGCGGGAAATTAAAGCGTTACCAGGGAACAAAACTTTTAACCACCCCCAAACCCCCCCTAAGTCAACATCATGCAGTGTCACCATACAGGGGTTTTGGGAGAAACGGGCCCTTAGATGTGGGGGGCCATCCTGTCGCAACAGCAAAAGCCCCCAGGGGCCCACGTTCCCCTTTTTGGGCAGTCAAGTTCCCCACCCCCCCCCTGCCGAAGACAACTCCCTGTCTTTTTACATCACCTACGGGGCCCAGATACCCCCCCCCCTTGCCCCTCGCCCTTCTGGTCCCAAACAGCCCTTTTCCCCAAAAGGGCGATTGGCCAAAAAGGACAGCAGTATCCCGTCTAGCCTTTCCCTAAAAAGCAAAAGCTGACCGGGGCTCCGTCCAAGTTGGTGGAAGTGCATTTCCCCTCCCTTTTTCAAGTGGTGGATTTCTGCACCTTTCTGAGAACTGGCCAAAAACTTTGAATGCCCCTTCTCCCAAATACTACCCCGGCCCAAGCAAACCCCTCATTGGGGTAACAAACAGAGAAACTAAAAAACAGAGAAAACAAAAATTTATGAAATGGAAAAATTTTGATGAACAAAAAAAAGGGTTTAAATTTTGATTTTTTTATGATCCAAGGGGGCAGGTGAAACCCCCATTTTTAAATTTTCGATGTAGCCAGGGCCCAGTCTTGCGTGACATCGGGCCCGTTTGCTCGGGCCCTTTGAGGGGGGACACGTTTTTTGTCATTTCACCAGGACATGGGATGAATAACTTCTTTCCCACTGCTTCATGTCCTGGAACAGAGGGCTGAAAAAATCTGTTGGTCGGGGGAGGGGAGATGTGGGGGACTACATCTCACGGCCCCCATAACTCCAGGGGGGGTGAATTTGAGGAGGAAGACACTGGAGCCAACAGTGTCTACAAAAACGAGTGTTTTTTTTTATTCAGGTGACAGGAGGGAACGGAGCAACCGGAGGGTTAAGGGAAAATGACCCAGAAACCCCGTTTGGGAGTATTTCAGTGGAGAAAAAGGGGAGGGGGTTCCCCCAAGTCAAATTGCGCAGATGGCCCGCTGGGATGCTGATTTGCCCGGTAGTGGGCAGCTGGGAAATTTTCACCCTCCGGCAGGGGATGACTTCTGACTCTCTAAACCCCCTTTCCGGTCCCAAAAGGGGGCATTTTTTTCACCCGCTAAACAGGGACAAACTTTTTGTACTATAGAGGGCATCCTAAGTATCAGTTGCACCCCTGGTCCATCCTCTACGTCTAAAAGGGGGGGTTTATTTAGTTCTTTTTTTTTTTTACCACGCCACGGCTGCTGTGGGGGGGTTTGGGAAAGGGGTTTTGACAGTAAACCCCTCCTCCGCAGGGAACCCGAGCCTGGAAATTGTTGAGAGAAACTTTTTTCACTCCCTAGGGATTTAGGGTTACCACCGCAGCCCGCACCTTTTTCAGAAAACCCCGAACCTGGGATTCTTTTGGCTAAACCCGCCTCCCGTTTCTATTTTTGATGGTCCAAAACCGCCTTTTTCCCACACAAACTGCTGCCACTGCTCCCTTTTACCCCCCACCATCTTTTCCAGGGGTGGTATTGCCCCCCACCCCCCCCACTCTTCAATGGGCCCCTTTTGTAGCCTTCTGATGCTGCTGCCACCTCACCACTCAAGTCTCCCATCTGCTGCCAACTGACCCCCTCTCCCGTCGACCACTTTTTGGTTTTCCCAATGCTGTTTTTCCCCCCTCCACCACTTTCATTGCCACTTTTGTTTGGTTTTCCGATTCTTTTAATCTGTTTGGGTGGATTTCAAAACACACAACATATGGGAAATATTTTTTCCCCTTTTTCTTATTTTTTGGGGTTTAACTCCCGTTTTTTTTTTGGAAATTAGCAATGATGGATTATTTGGGCCCCAAAAAAAAGCGGGCATGAAAAATTTAAACGAATTTCAAAATGATTGGCGCAAAGGGAAAATTTCTGTTGACCCTCTCCCCTCTTTTGGGGGGGGGCTTACATGTTTTAGTAATTAACGAATCACCACCCAAAAAATGAAAAATAAATGTTTGCCACAAATAGCAATTTTCCCAAGAGAAATTGGGTTTTTTGGGTGTATGTAGGGCTGAAATTTCACAAAACGGATTTGACATAAAAAATTTCCACAAAAAAGGGAAAAAATTAACTCTTTGGGCCCCAATTTTTAAAATACCCCCACCATTGAAGTTGAAATTTTTGGGGATGTTGTGGAAGGGAAAAACGCACATGCTGTATTTCACCCCAACAAAAAAGGGAGAAATTAACCCCTTTGGGTATAAAATTCCCCACGAAATGAAAAAGGTAAATTTAAATGTTTTATAAGGGGGAAAAAAAAACACTCTATCTTACTTTAAATGGGCTTTTTTCTAAACCCGGGTTAAGATCCCTGGATATTAAATTTTCCCCCCCTGAAAGAACAGGGGAAATTTTAGATGATGGGGACAAAAAACCCCTCTATTTTGGGGCTCCCAATACAACACTATCAAATTGAGTGGATTACTTGAAATTTTAAAAATTTCCCCAAAACAAAAGAGGGAAATTTTAATTAATGGCACAGAAAAAGCGGTCTGTTTTTCTTTTCCCCCTACAACACTATTTAGGGTTTAGTGGGTTTTTTGAAACTGAAATTCCCTAAAATACAACAAGTGAGATTGCAATGTTTTTTGGGGAGAATTAAACCCCCCCTGGACACCCTGGACAGAAGACCCCACAAAAAAAACAAAATGATAAAGCTGGGGGCATTAAATTTAGTTTTTTTCTCCCCCTTTCCCCCTTGCTGAATAAAGGGTGTATTTAAAAAAGATCTGTGTAGCCCGCCAAAGGATCACTGGGGTGAGCAATTAACGGACTTGGGAATGGTCTATTTCCCCCCTCCCCAAAACGCTAAGTAAAGCTGTATTAAAAGAGACTGTGGGAAGGGGCCAGCTTCACAGCACAGACGCTATTTCCCGGGACCAACGAGAGGAAAGTGGAAGCGCAGGTGCCGTCCGGACTTCTATAGTGCTGAGACGTCACAGAATCCCACTTGATCTGATTGGCTCATGTTTGACCATGTACATTCTGTGGTTCTCGCTTCTTCTTCCTCCTCAAATTCTTTGCCCCATGCGTACGCCATGCTTGCGGCCATTTACAAAAAAAGGAACGTTCCGATCGTTCCCAGCCGAATCACCATAAACTTTCGCTTTGTACAGAACCAAAGTTTTCCTGTATTTTCTAAACAATTTCACACTTCTGTTAGAATCGATTTCGCCCACTCTAGTTATTGCCCCAAAGTTTTAATCCAATACTAGAACTTAAAAAAGTATTATAACTCCCTTATGTCAATCACCTTTAAAGATATAGCATATTGAGAGGGCTCACATTCCCAGTTTGCTGATTATTACAGCTGTCTATCACTTGCTGCGGCATCTAAATGAATAAGGAATGGTTCAGAATGAGGAATAGTGCTGCTGCACTTAATTCCACCCTCCAATCGGCCCTCTGCTATGAGAACGCGGTGTGACGATCAGTTACCATTACAGCTGGAAGCCTAATAAAGGTTTTCATAGCTTCCTGATTAGCACTTATGTAATAGAAGAACAGTCATCTTGGTACACCCTTCTACATAATTTATATGAGGCAGAAGAAAGTACATGCAATCAAGCTTAGAGGTCAATTACCTGCTTGTGTACCAAAAAAAAAGGTTTAAAAAGGTATAAAAAATTATAAAAATATTAAAATTTCAAATAACACACCTTATGACGATCTACAAATAAAAAAAATTCACATAATTGGTATTGCCGCATCTTTAAAAGTCCAATGTATTAAAATATAACACCACTTATACTATATTCTGGATACCATAGATTAAAAATATGCCCACTTCTAAAATTTGGGGTTTTGGTCTATTTTTGCATCCAAAAACTTGTATTAAAATTGATCAGAAAGCGTCGCATGCATTCCAAAATGGTACCAATAAAAACAACATTTCATTCTCAAAAAAAGAGCCCTCACTTAGGCCCATAGGTGGAAAAACCAAAAAGTTATTGGTAATGTCTTGAAAGTGGAAAAAAACACAGCAATTGTTTTTGGGTTTCATTTTACAAGGTTTTCCATGCATTATAAAGCACGTGATAACTGTATTATGCAGGTATAATTACAACTATAGCAATTTTAAATAGTTTATGTTTTATTACTTTTACACAATAGAATACTTTCAGGAAAAAATGGGTTTTTATGTCGTCATATTCGAACTGCCATAACTTACTTTTTTTTGGTAACATTTTGGGGTTCATATGCTACCATGATCGCTTTTTATTAAGGCTTGTCTACACAGCATGGACAAAAAACGACCTAAAACGTATACTAAAAACTTTATGAAACTGAATTTTCCTGTCCACTGCCTGTCAAAAGCACTGAAAAAACGCTCCGTTTTTGGCGCGTTTTTTCGTATTTTGGAGCGTTTTTTTGAAGCGTTTTTTGAGCGTATTTGCTACTGCGTCTTTAATGTATTACTCAAATAAGCTATTGGTGTAAGCTAGCACCCGACAGGCGGAGTTAACATGTGAATATCACTTCCTTTAGATCACTGAGCCAATTGTGAGCACATTGTCTTGTGTGCTGCTGCTGCGTGCTACTGCTTTATTAAATCTATTGCACCATATTCTTGCACCAAAATCCACAAAAACCCATATTAATCTGTCCATACAGCATGATAACGTATATGTCCAAAATCTGTAAAGAAAAGGATTTTAGAGCCAAAATCCCCAAAAACCATTATGCCACCCAATCCGTTAAAAAAAATATTTTTAGGGTCAGAATGCGTGGATCAGTTTAATTTAGCGCCAAAAATTTTAAAGATATTGATCCGTTATCCCCAAATCCATTAAAAACATATTCTGGCACCGAAATCTTCTGTAAAGATGTATTTATTTGCGCAAAAGCCTAAATCATCTTTATTAGCGGCAAAATCTGTACAAAGCATACGGATTATACCCCAAAGCCATAAAAAAATGGATTCTCTGGCCGCCAAAATCGTAAACAACGTATTTTTTGGCGTCAAAGCGAGAATCACTTTATTAACACCACAAATCTGTAAAAAAAATATTTTTAGTGCCAGAAAAACGTAAAAAACTATTTTTGCGCAAAATCCGTAGCAAAAAACGTATTTTTGGCGTCAGAGGCGAGATAACGTTATTAGCGCCAAATCTGTTATAAAATTTTTTAAGTGCCAAAAAACGTAAAAAAAGACGGACTTATTGGCGCCAAATCGTAAAAAAACACGTATTTTTGCGTCAAAGCAGATATCGTTAGTAGCGCCAAAAATCTGTTAAAAAATATTATTGAGTGCCAAAACGTAAAAAAAACGAAATTCTTGCGTCCAAAATCCTTAAAAAAAACCCTAATGTTTGTCGCGTCGAAGCGAGATAACTGTCAATTAGCGCCAAAAGCTGTAAAAAACAATAATTTTGTAATGCCAAAAAACAAAAAAACTGGATTACTTGCGCAAAAACTTCGTAAAAAAACTATTACTGGCGTCAGAACGAGATACTTTTATTAGAGCCAAAATATGTTTAACCCCTTCACATCTTTGTCCCGTATCCATACGTCCAGGTGGTTGGTGGTTCACACCAACCTGGACGAATGAATATGTCTCTAGCAGGGTCAGCGAGTGCGACTCTACAGGCATGAAGTTCGCCGATCTGAGGCGCTGGGTTCAGCTGTATATACAAACTGACATCCCAGGCTTCGGCCCCGACCGCATCGCTCCGGGGGGGAGCGAGGTTTTAACCCCTTAATTATCGGAAAACGAATACGGGTCGCAATAATTAATAGAGACGCAGGAGAGATCGTCTCCTCCTCACGCGTCTCTGTCGGGCGGCAAGCAGCTGCACAATCGGGCGATCCTGCAGCTCCTTCCTCCCTACAAGACACCCGACGAGGAATGCAGTAGAATTGCCTCCGGGTTTGTCTGTGAACGTCACGACCGCCCCACGCCCGATGCCTGTGGCATGACCCGGCATCGAGACTGACAGGTTACCAAAGGAACAACAAGCAGCATGTAACTGATTTCCCTATTGAATGAGAGATCTAAGACTCTCTCATTCAAATCCCCTAAGGGGAAAAGTAAAAAAATAACGTGAAAAAGTGAAAAAAAAAAAAAAAAGTGAAATAACATGTAAAAAACATACACAAAAAATAAAATGAAAAATACTCACACCCCCTTTTTCCTCCTTTACAAACGCCAATCGACCAAAAAATGATCAAAAATAAATAAAGTACCCAAATTGGTATCGCCGCGTGCATAACACTGCCCTATAAAATCTGTCATGTTTAATTAACCCTACTGAACCCGTAAAAAAAAAAAATAAAACAATCACGATTAAGATTATTGTTCATCCTGCCCCCAGCCATAAAATGTACTAAAAAGCGAACAAAAACTCCTAGAAATGCCAATGTTGTACCAATTTTAAAACGTCATTCATCCCGCAAAAAAAAGTTCCTCCATACACAGCCTGTATACGGAAAAACAGATAGAAAATGTATAGCTCTCAGAAAGATAGCATCATCAAAATAGTTTGTTTTTTACACACTAAAAAACACTTTTCTTTTATTTTTAAAGTGCTTTCAGCTTAAAAAAACTATATTACAATTAGGGTTACTCGCCATAATCGCGTAGCGACCCGAAATAGAGTAAAGGCTAACTTAATCACGGATATGCATGGTGATCCCTCGATAAAAATAAAAAGTAAAAAACAGTACTACAAGGATTAGCAGTAATTTCTTCACCCTGGCCCTCCAAAAATTGATTTAAAAGCGATCAAAAAGCCTTGTCCCCCCAAAAGGAACCTATAAAAACCTACAACTCATCTTGCCAAAATCAAGTCCCTACCCAGCTCCAAGCACAAGAAAAATTTAAAAGTGTATGGCTCTCGACCTATGGCGATGCAAAACGTATTTTCCTGTAGAATAATAGTGTTTTTCTATGTTAATAGAAAGCAGTAAAACATAAACAAATATACAAATTGGTATCGTGTAATCGTATTTACCTGCTGATAAAACAGCTAGCTGACATATTTACCGTACAAGTACCGCTATAAAAAACAAAAATAAAAAACACTACCAAGATTTCTGTATTTTGTTCAAAACATCTACACAAAAACCTTAATAAAAATGAACATAAGCATCATATGCCATCCGCATAATGGATACCAAAAAAAACTTCAACTCATCCGCAGAAAACAAGCCTTACAACAGCTCGCACACAGCAAAAAAAAAAAGGTATGGCTGTCCAGAATAGGACACCTAAAACGCCCCGACAATTTTTTATAACGTATTTCTACGGTGTTAAAGTAATGAAAACAGAAAAAAAAACTAATATAAAAGTTCTATATCATTGTAATTGAACCGTCCCCGCGATAGTAAAGTTATCACATCAATGTATACACTGCACGGGCGAATGCTGTAAAAATGAAACCTCAAAAAAAAAACAACAATGAACCGAACTGCCTATTTTTCCCCCTCCCTTTTCAATGCCCAATGCTAGAAAAAAACTATGGAAAAAATAAAAAAAACACCTGTGTGGCCTAAAATGCGCAGAGATAAACTCCCTAGATGAAATCACCTGATGGATTGTTGAATCTCTAAAATGGGCGACTCTGAAGGTTCCCTGTAACTGCTTACTTTGGGTCTTTGCAATGCGACATGCCCCACCATAATCTGCGTTCCCAAAGCACAAATAGCGCTCCCCCTTTATACGTCCCTGCTATGTCTCCCAAACAGCAGTTTACAACCCACATGTAGTGTGTTGCCGAACTTGGAAGAAGATTGCTTAACAAAGTTTTAGGTGTTCTTATTTTCCAGGTATCCTTGTATATATGAAACATATCTTAAGGCTAAAATTGCAAATTATGAAAACAAAACTGTTTTTTAATATTTTTCACATCCTTATGCTAAAAAAAAATTTGTGAATCACGGTGTGCGGTTCTATATACTCATGCACCCTGGATATTTCCTTACAGGGGGTGTAGTTTATCCAATATGCGGCTATTTTAGGTGTTTATTAAGTTTTAGCACTTAGGTGTCCCCAAACTCTAAATGGCTGCCTAAATATAAATCGTATTGAAAAAGGAGAACCCCCAGATATAGTAGTGCTCACTCCCCTCTGGGATATTCTGGTTTGAGGCCAAATTACATGCACTAAGGGCCACATATTGCAATATCTCTAAAAGACGGCAGACCTGGAGAATTGATATAAATTTCATTTACCTAGTCCACTGTTTACTGTATTCCAGTGCATAATGGATAAATATGAAAATCTGCAAAAAAGTGAAATTTGAAAGTTTCACCTCTCACATTGCTTCTTAATTTTCTGTGATAATATCTAAGGGTCTATCAAACTTCCTAAATAGTTTGTAAATACGATTAAGAGGCTAGTTTTCTCAATGGTGTCACTTATGGGGGTATCATAACATGCAGGCCACTCAATAGCCACGTCCAGAACTGGAGTGGTCCCCAGAAAAAATGTATATTCAAATTTCCTGAAAATGTAAGAAATTTAATACTAAATTGCCTCTTAAGCCGCCCCATAATGTCGCAAAAAAAAAACGAACGATTTAAAAATGATGCAGACCTGATAATAGACATATGTAGATGACTAGTTAGCAAAACTATTTTGTGGGGGAACTAATTATCTGTCTTGCACCAGAATCTTTGCAACTTCTCAAATCCAAATTTTTTCAAAATTTTCATAAATTTCATGATATTTTACTCGAAACATACTCAAGGATTGGTATGGATACAAAATGTCATACAAACATTAAAAGCACAAAATGTGTCACGAGAAAAACAGTCTCGATATCACATGGCTAGGTAAAGTGTCAAGAAAGTTATGCTCAACATAAAGATGACATAAAGCCAGATTCTTCAAAAATAGGGCTGTTTCAGGAGAGTTTCAAAACAGGCTGGGTCCTTAAGGGGTTAAGAAAAGGATTTTAACACCAAAATCCGTAAAAAAACGGATTCTGGCGGCAAAATCCGTAAAAAACGTATTTTCAGTATCAGTAGCGAGATAACATATTTTGGCGCTAATAAAGTTAAGAAAAGGATTTTAACACCAAAATCCGTAAAAAATTGGATTCTGGTGGCAAAATCCGTAAAAAACGTGTTTTCAGCATCAGGGGCAAGATACCTTTATTGGCGCCAAAATATGTTTAGAAAAGGATTTTAGCATCAAAATCTGTAAAAAAAAAAAACAGATTCTGATGCCAAAATCTGTAAAAAACTTGCGCAAAAATCGTTAGAGACCAAAGCGTGATCATTTTATTACAAAAGGTACAAAAAAGGACACATCAGACACTTGTATGCAAATTTGATGAGATATAACCTTTGTTACCACCCATTATAGGTGTAACTTGGGTCTCTGGGAGGGTTTTCATTGAAAAATCGTGGCAAAAAACGCGCCAAAAGATGTCCAGCGCTTTACATAGACTCCTGTAGTAAATTTTCTGCCCTGCTCTGGCGTTTTTTAGAGCATGTTGCAAAATACGACCAGTAAAAATACGAGCAGAAAAAATAAGCTCAGTGTAGACAGCAGGACATTTTTACATTAGAAGTCTATGGGAGATGATTACAGTCGTTTTTGCAGCGTTTTTAGAACACGAAAAAAGCTGAAAAAACGGGCGTTTTTTCTGTGCACTGTAGACATAGCCTAAGGATTTGGGGAGGCAGGATAAACAAAATACAGCAATCCTGGTAGTGTTTTTTTATTTTTTTTTACAGTGCTTATCATGCAGAATGACATGTTAACTTTACTCAGTGATTAGAGCGATGCGAAAATTTAGATTTTTTTTTATTACTTTACTGCCTCTACATAATAAAAAACAGGAAACATTTTTTTAGCCATTGCCATGTTCTGAGAGCCTAACTTTTTACTTTTTTGTATACAAAGCTATATAAGGTCTTATTTTTTTAAGGATGAGTTGACATTTTAATTGGTATCATTTTTTAAACGCTTTTTTATCTGCCTTTTTGGAAGGGGGGGTGATGAAAATATAGCAATACTGGTGGTGTTTTTATTTTTGTGTGCTCACTGTGCAGTATAAATGACGCTAGTTTTACTCTATGTGGCGATCGTTAGATCGCTGGTATAATACAGTACAGCTCATGACTATACTGCACTGTATTACTAATTGTCAAATCAACAAAGACAATCTGTAAGCCGTTGTTAGACTTCTGGCTTGTTACGGAAACATGGCCACAAGTTCTAGTAAAGCATCATGTTGTGCACTATATGAAGACAATCAGATACTTAATCTAGCCTCTTCAAAAGCACTGATCTATGCATTATATTATGGTACCTCTAAATTTAATCATTAAGCTGCAAAAAAATACCACTCTACATGGAGCAAATATCTCACCACACATCACCATCATGCTGTTACTGATCAAATCCGGATATAGCAACACTAGCATTAGCAATAATACCACTTCATAGGTACCAAATAACAGTGTAAGACAATTAATATATATATATATATATATTACTATTATTTAATTATACTGTCACATTGTTACAGATAAAAGAGCTCTATACACAAAACAATATTAGTCCCATACAGTGACCACATGTCTTTTCTGATTTGAGTCAATCACTTTCCTTTTTCCTCTTCGTCTGGCTCAGACCGATATAATGACTTCTTCCAGCCATGACACATCTTTTTGAGTGCTCACTTATCTTGCACTACCATACCTCTATGCAAACTCCCTATTCATAGTGCCCTAAATGGTAATAGTGCCCCATATAGTACTATTGCCCCTCTTTGTGTTACAGCAAAACTATCCCTATGTGTTATCAATATAGGCCTCACACAGCTTTTGGTTTCCCCACTCACTAATAATGTCCCCTTTGGCCAGGGACTCAGTAATTATTCTCTTCTCTGTGCCCCCATCTAGTAATAAGGGATTTTCTGTGGCCCTATTTAGTAATAATGCCCCTTCTGTGCCCCTACTCAAGAATAGTGCACCAACTCCTTAGCAGTGCCAACACTTACTAATAATGCCCCCTCTGTAGTCCCACTTGGTAAAGCTGCTTTCTTAGAAATCGTATTTCATCTGGCCCCCATTTAATAATAATGTCCTCTCTGTGCCCATATCTTAGTAATTGTGCCCCTTTGGCTCCCACTCAATAACAATGCCTCCTTTGTGTCTCTTTATAAGTAACAGTACCCCTTTTAACCTCTAACATAAAAATTCCCCTAACCCCATTCCAAAAAGGGTCTTACAGGGATTCCTTTTGTCAAAGCCAATCCTCTAAAAGACCACAGACTATTTCTGGCCTGCAGCCTCTAACAAAAAATAAATACATAGGGGCGTGGCTAGGCAATGGTTGTGTGAGGACTTGTCTCTCTGAGCTCCTCACTCCCTGCTGCATTTACCCGCATATATTCAGGACGTGATGGGGAAAACCATCCAAAAAGCGAGGACTAAGAACCTGCCACCTGCCAGCTCTGCCAAGGGGGACATGGAAGCCTTCCCCCCCCCCATTAAGCTGGCTATTTCACTCCCTGCTCTCGCCCCTGTGTCCTCCCAACATGGCCGACGCCGCGTGGTAACGGAGCTACAGGACGGGTCTCTCCCTGCAAGAGGAGCGCATTTCTCCCTGCCTTCCCCGCTCCATCGAGGGACACTGCGGCAGCACCCGGATCCCCTCTCACCTTCTTTTCGCTCATCTCCGCTCTGCAGCCTCATTCCGTGGCGCCTGGGATCCCTGGAGGACACGTCGCACTGCCCTCAGCAGCGGTGCGCGGTGAGTCATGGCCCGCGGCCGCCTCAGTCTCGGCACCTGCAGATGGGCGGGCGATTGCAGAGGGGAGTCCCCATAAGAAACAGCTGCCTCCTGGTGCTCCTCAGTCTTCCTCCTCTGCTGCTGGCTGTCCACAAGAGGCACAGATAGGCCTCTCCTACTCCCAGATCTCCTCCTCGCCAGTCTCATGGGCCTCACTGGGCCAGAAGCCACAGAGGGATCACCCCACACATGGGACCCCTCACCCCATGGACGCTGAGCCTCGCTTGGGGGGTCATAGCTCCCAGGCACTACTCCCTTCAGACTAGCGGAAGGTGGGGGAGGGTGCTGATGTTTTGGGCCTCCAGACCTGCACACCCTGCAACACGTTGGAACACCCTCCACATGCTGGGGTTTCTACCTCCTGGTCAACTGGATCCTCTTGGGCTGCGTCTCCTGAGCATAAAAAAGCCTCACCACCAGTTGCTACTTCATATTCTCATTTCCTGCAGGACCCCGGATTGCCGCTCACCTACTGTGGGGGACAGATCAGGGGCACCACCACACTCTCACCTGCCTATTTGGGTCCTGCTGCAAGTCGACAGAGCACTCCTTCTATCTTTGGGGCCTCACCACAACAGTCTGACCAGGCACATAGATCTTCTCCTATCACAGACGCCGCGGCTTCCCTAGACGACAATAAACCGGTGACTTTGGCTGAGCTGACAAACCTTTTGCAGCAGCTTCCGTCAAGAGCAGACATCTCATCGATGGCCAAGCGAATGGTCGACGAGTGCAGGCAGGAGTTCACCCAATTCCGTGTGGAGTTATCCTCCCTGCATTCCAAAGATGACGTGCTTGAACAGGAGCAGACCCAAACCTCTTCCACCTTTTCTGCGATATCAGAAGAAGTTGCTCACCACTCTACACAACTGTTCTCCCTGCAGCAACACCTTGACGACATCGAAAACCGCAGCAGACGCAACAACCTGCGCCTTAGGGGCCTCCCTGAATCTATCCACAACAGCGATTTGTTTTCAGTCGTCACTGCAAAATTCAATGATCTGCTGGGCCGCCTACCCACGGCCCACATTTAACTTGACAGGGTACACAGGGCTTTGAGGCCTCCCAATCCTGATGACCCTAGGCCGCGTGATGTCATTTGTCGGGTCCACTTTTATGCCATGAAGGAGGACATTTTATTTGAGGCCAGACGTCACCAGTCGTTGTCTTATCAAGGCTCTTCCATCAGGATTATGCAGGATTTATCGAGACTCACCCTAGCCCAACGAGCATCTCTCAAACCTCTTCTGGACATTTTGTGTGACAAAAATATTCCATTCTACTGGGGGTACCCCTTTTCCCTGCATATCCGAGCAGATAAGCAAATCCTTACAATTCGCTCGGTCACGGATATCCCACCAGTGTTGCAGACCTTAGGCATCAAGGACTTATCTTTCCCGGACTGGCCTACTTTGTCATCTCTTGCCGCCACACCCGTTCGAAGGACAAGAAGACTCCAAGTGATACCTGTTTCACCCTCTGCTACTGTGTCCAGAAGTCGACGAGAGGGCCAACAATGTCGTGGAGGCTCCGCGAGCCAGGGGCGGGGATCCCCCCCTCTGTGTACCACCCTTAGTTTCTCATTTCTGAGCCATGCTCATATATTGCGGTTCCTTGATGGCCCTAAATGGATCGGGACTTCTCGGAGGACAATCCCTCCTTATCGGTTCTACAGGGTATTGTAGCATTAGTTTAGTGGCCTATTAATGTTTTACTAGACTGATCTACTGTATTAAGGTGACAGCATGTGCGCATCGGGGCCTTTGAGAGAGTTTTTTTTTTTCCCCCTTCTCTTCCCGGGGTTCGCAGGTCCTGTCGGTCCTCTTTTTTCCCCTATCAATGTTTTATGTTAGCTGGTTGCTTCTGTTTATCTTTCTCCTTTTATTATGCATTTACCAGGGTAGTGAGGAGCTCCCTCTACGCATTTGTGTACTACAACTTTCCCCCAGTAGGTGGGACTCCTGCTTTGAGTATTCTACAATTAGCAGGGTTCTATTTCTTTGCAGTTTGTTACTTTTTAGGTAAAAGCGCAGGGTTTGACCCCTGCTTTTTTGTTTTTTCTGTGTGTGTTCAGTGTTTGTTAGGTGTGTTTGGGTGTGTCGTCTTTTCTTTGTGTGGGGTTTTTTTCCCCTTCCTCTTTTGCTCCTCTCTCTTCTCCTCCTGTACTTATAGGCACCTGTTGGGTGGACGGTCTAGCTCGACTCAGTACAACCCCAGTTTCGTCTACCAGTGTCTCCAATGGACGTACGCATTGCCTCCTTCAATGCTAAAGGGCTGAATACCCCTGAAAAGAGGGCGCAGGTGCTTCATCACTTTCACCGGGCCAAGGCCCAAGTAGTCTGCTTCCAGGAGACACATTTTAAGGTAGGGCACGTCCCTATTGTTAAAAACAAGCATTATACTTCTTGGCACTTTGCGACTTGTCTGGAGTCCAGGTCCAGGGGAGTGGCGATAGCCGTTCATCGCTCCTTGGCTCACCAGGTTATCAGTTGCACTGCTGATCCGGGGGCGCGATACCTCATTTTGGTCCTTTCCATTAGCGGGCAGGTTTTCACTATTGTTAATGCATACGCTCCAACTATGGGTCAGGTAGGGTTCCTCGAGACACTTATAGATATTTCTCTTCCCCTAGTTCAAGGGACTGTGCTGCTATGTGGGAACTTTAACATCACCTTAGACCCCACTTTGGATAACTCCTCGGGGAAATGTTCCCTGTCTTATTCTGCCATTAAAAAAGTGAAAAGGGTTTTTTCACTGCTTCAGCTTTGTGATTCCTGGAGGGTGTTGCATCCTACTGACAGGGATTATACTCCCCCCCCTCCACATGGCTCTTATAGCCAGCTGGACTACATCATGATCCAACACTCAGCTTTGCTCCTGTTAGTATCCACTTCTATAGGCAATATCTTATGGCCTGACCATGCCCCTGTCTTTTGCTCCGTTCGGCTTCCGGCCTTGCGAGAAAAAGTTTGGAATTGGAGGCTGAACGAATCACTTCTCTTGGACGCCCCTTGTGTGGAAGATGTTGAGAGGGCCATTTCCCAGTTCATATCCCACCATGAACAGGACTCTACCCCAGCAGTCACTCAATGGGAAGTGCTTAAATGCGTGGTGAGGGGGGTCCTGAATAAACATGGCTCTAAGCTCAAGAGAGAAAGAGCGGCTAAATTACAGAAAGCCCTCGCTAAAATGTCTGCCCTAGAGATAATTCATAAAAATGCTCTTTCCCCCACAGTCCTTGGGAATTGCAGGAGGCACGTCTGGAGGTGAGACGCCTCTTGGAAGCATCGTGGGGTCAGCTAGTTCAATTATGCCGTGGTAAATTCTCCGAGTACAGCAATAAAAGCAGTCAGATGCTTGCGAGGGGGCGGTGCGCTCCCAGATGGCGCAGTCCTTTACCCCTTCGATCAAAACGGCGGCACACTCTGTGGTCCACCACACCGAGGACATTGCCCTCGCTTTCCATGATTTCTTCTTTAAACTTTACGATCTACCTCCTCCCTCTCACCCACTTCAGCTGGAGGTCTTCCCACATCCCTCCCTATTGTCCAAAGTTCCTGCTGAGGTCGCAGAGAAGCTGGAGGAACCGTTTTCTTTAGCAGAACTGAAATCGGTTATCAAAGATCTCCCGAGTGGTAAGAGCCCAGAGTCGGATGGCTTCACGGCTCAGTTCTTTAAAACTTTAGTGGAGCCACTCTGCCCCCTGCTCTTGGACGTCTTTAATTCCGTCCCGGCAGAAACTCCTTTCCCTTCTCAAGCTATGCTGGCGCACATTGCGGTTATCCCCAAACCCGGGAACGATCCCCAATCTTGTGCCAGCTACCGCCCCATCTCCTCATTAAATGTTGATCTTAAAATATATGCAAAGATGATTGCAAATAGACTTAATCCGCTTCTGAATTCCATTGTTCATCTGGATCAGGTGGGCTTTGTTCCGGGCAGAGAGGCGCGCGATAACACGCTCAAGACTCAAGGCATTTCTTATTTGGGGATACACCTCTCGGATGATCTTTCGAAGCTATTTACCGATAATTTGCTCCCCCTTCTCACCAAAATTAAAAAAGACCTGGACAGCTGGAACAAGAAGGAATTGTCATGGTTTGGCAGAATAAACCTGCTTAAGATGTCAAATCTTCCAAAATTTCTATACTTGTTTCAGGCGCTTTCGATAAATATCCCGGTTACATTCTGGAAAAGGGTACGACGATGTTTCAGCTCCTTTGTTTGGTCTGCTAAGAGAGCGCGAACGGCATACGATACGCTGATCAGACCCAAGGATGCTGGGGGTGTGGGTCTGCCGGATTGCAGACTTTACTATCTGGCTGCGGCCTACTCGCGCTTTCTGGCATTGGTCTCTGACAGAGACAACAAATTATGGGTGAAGTTGGCGGAGGACCTTAGTGCCTCGGCGGTGGCAGTTCTCCCCTGGATCTGGACTCCGGCTCTCCAAAGTGAATCTTCATCCTCTTTTTGCATTAGGCATACATTGGCTACACTTTATTCATACAGGAACTCCTATAACCTCATAGACCGTACTGGACCTTGCGTACCAGTTACAGACAATCCCGATTTTCCTCCAGGTGCTTCATCCACTGTTTTCTTAGGTGGTACGAAACAAACCCCCTTGCGTTTTTGCTCAGTCTCATCTGAGGGGAAATTGAAACCGCTGGACGCGGAGGGGCTGGAGGTCTCGGCACCACTTCTTTTCAATACTTACAACTTTCCCATTTTTTTAGCAAAATGAGGTCTAAAATTGATATGGCCAGGCCTCTTACACCCTTCGAGAAAGTGGTGGTTTCATCTTTGAGCTCGAGACACTCTATGTCGTTCTTGTATAAGCTGATACTATCTATCCACTCTGAACAGCTCCCCTCATATTGCCGACATTGGGAGAGAGAATTAGGCCTCTCTTTGACCGCTGACCAATGGGGGCGCTGCTTTCAACTCACCCACAGAGCAATTATCGCCTCCAAGCATCAGGAGACATGTTTTAAAATACTATCACAATGGTACAGAGTTCCCTCTGATTTGCATAAAATGTTTCCAGCGACCCCGGATATTTGCTTGAGGTGTGGGAAGGATAAGGGGACTCTGTCCCATGTATGGTAGGGCTGCTCTCACCTCAGAGGCTTCTGCACTTCGGTGCTGGAGGTGATCGAGGAGGTAACTGGTGTCTCGATCCCTGACTCTCCGGGGGCACTTTTGCTCTTTATGTTTCCCATGCCTGTAAGTAAATGTAAAAAATCCCTCCTTAAACACCTGTTGCAGGCCGCTAAAACCATAATACCTCGCAGGTGGAAGCAGACTTCCCCTCCATCCTTGGAGGAATGGCTTGCGGAAATCAGTTTTGTGCAGGGAATGGAGGAATTAATGGTTCGAACACCTGAACAGGCTCACCGGTTCAATAAAACTTGGTTCCTTTGGATGGCCTTTAAGAGTTCTCCATTATTCCTCTCTATCACTTCCTAATGGCTTACTGTAAGGGCTGCCCCGCGTCTTGTCTCCCCTGGAGTAGCTCCTGATCCCTCTTTCCATTTGACAACCCCCTTTTTTTTTTGTGGTCTTTGTTTTGTGAAGTGTCTCGTTTGTGCCGGGCGTGAAAGTGTTGTTTTGTCTTTTGTGTTGTTTTAACTTCAATCTTATGCTGGTCAAATGTTTTATTTATTTCAAATATTTTTTTCATTTTTTTTTTTTTTTTTATTTCTCTTTTTTTTTTTCTTTTTTCTTTTTAAACTGAGTTTTAATGTTTAGGGTGCTTAAAGCATCTTATGATCACCCAGATTGTTTGTTTTAGGATTTGGTACTGATTGTCAGCTTTTTTTTTGTTTAGATGACTTTTTATCGCCATCTAGGTTCTCTTGGACTAGTAGTTTCATAATATATTGTTGCTGACTTGTGCATTGTTTATCATCAGAATGTTTTTCATGACCACATTTTGTATCGTGCACTGATTTGTGTTTGTTATGACAGCTTGTTACAAATAAATCCTTTTCTTGAATGTAAAAAATAAATAAAATAAATACATATCGAAAAGGCTAATGGCTAGGCAAAGGAGGAACTTTCAGTTACCTCACTGCACTGCCTACATAGGGCCACTGACACCCTCAGTGCTCGTAAAGACCTAAATCAACTAGAGGCCCTTGAGAGTTAATGGCAGGGCAGAAAATCAGTGACTCCCTATTTATGTTCTAAGGAAACAGATACAATTAAAAGAGGTGCTTATTGGGGCGACCAGGCAAAAAATCTGGGGCCTGTTGGAGCTGCGCAAGGGTCCCTACTGGGGTGTTTTGTAGTGGAAATCCACATTAGGGACAACTCTGATATCATAATTCATAAGCCTGCCTGTGTATTATAGTCTGTATTGATATTATTTCACATATAAAACAAATCTTAAGACCTAATTCATTATAATCATAGCTGGTTGCTTCTTGCCCATAATAAAATAGAATCATTTAAAAGATGTCAGGACTGGAATTTGAGCAAAAAGTCAAAATACTGTAATTAAAAATGGAATTCAGATTTGCTATTTCTAATGTCAAACCCCTGAAGAAAGAATTAATATATGTTGGAAAATACTTCTGCATTTCATTAGTTCCAGTCTTATCAGCTTTTCCCGCCTCTATTTAAAATTTTAGACTAGCTCTACAGAATCCTATTAAAACTCGGGAGCAGATGTTTTTGACAATACTAAAACACACATTTTTTTGTAATAAAAAAAAACATTTTTCGTCAGAAATATTTTTCTCATGTCTTTAGGTGAAATTTCACTTTTATGCAATTATATTTATGTAGAATTATTATTAATGGCTAGAGTTGACTTGTAGTAAATTAGTCCAATCTACTTCCTAAATACCCAATAAAAATTTCTTACAAACCTTTTTTTACTTAATTTTCCCACTTTTTATTCTACTAGACCTTCACTGTTATTGTACTTACATAGTACAATAATAGTGAAGGCCTAGTAAAATAAAAACTGTGAAAAAGAATAAACAATGTTTAGTGATTTCATTTTTGGGTTTTGAGAAGTAGATAGTCTAATATGCTACAGTATATGTAATTAAGGCACATGTAATTGATTTTATTGAAAAAAAACATACCTGTATCTACTTAACAGTTATGGGTGTGAGAACCCTTGATTAAGGAATGAAGTTCGGGGTAAAACCAAAAAATTTTAAACCAAAAAAAAACAGGATAACCCTAGAAAAAAAATACATAAAACATAACTTTTCAAATTTGAATAAGATTTTGGGAAAAAAAAAAAAAAACCCCCCTCAAATATACCCTATCAAGGCCCTGTCTCCCAAAAAAAGGGGGAGATCGCCCCAATAAGGGCGCCCCCCCCTGGAACCTAAACAAACCCTTCCCTACTACTCAAATAAAAAAAAAGAAAAAAAAAAAAAAACAAAAACACATATACTACAAATGGAGTGCACAAACAAAAAAAGTGCTGTGATAAATAAAAAAACAACAGAAAATATACTTTGATTTTTCAAAAATACTAGGGAATTGATGAGCGGTCATAGAAAGAAAATCAATAACCATAAATATTCCAATACCCAAGGGTTTCCCCCCCTAGATACTGGGGTTCATCAGGGAAAAATTGCAGTTGATAACAACAATACGGAACATCTAAAAAAAATCAACAGAGTAACATAAAATAACCACTCCCTTAAGAGGGAAAACAGGGCTGGTAAGATAGAGGACGGGGTCCGGAAAAAGTCATGTACAGATCCCCCTATTTGATTATGAGACAGGCCCAAAGCATAACAAATTCAGTGAATCACAAGCCACAATTAGCCAGGAAAATTAGACCCAATTAGTACAGCCGTTAGCCCCCTTGACTCCCACAGAGCCCTGTTGCAAACGCCCAAAAACAAAAAAAAAAAAAAAAAGAAATGTTTAAAAGGGTGTTAGAACAAAAGGGTCCCAACAATCCCGGGAAAATGCCTCTGCATGTACAGTAACAGGGGGGAGAAACAAACAGTTAAAAAAACTCATAACCCAAAGATGCAATGTCGCGTCACCCCCGCCGCGCCAGCACGCCGACGGCACAATAATGAATTGCAATATCGCCAGATGAGCCAAATTGAATAACAAAAAATAACATAAAAAAGGGGCAGGAAGGCCAAGCTTTTTTTTAAAATTTTAAAAAAAGAGCCTATAGAGCAAAATGTTTGTATGCACAAAAACATTGTAAAATTTTTGATAACCATATAAAAGATCCAAACTAAGAATCCATAAATACATAGAGTTCTAATAGGTATATAAAACTTATATATACCGAAATATGGCTTATTAAATACAAAACCCTAAAATAGAAAAAAAAAAAAAAAAAAAAATACTTGGGCAGTACAAAGGCCTTTATGTGTAATTAGTAAAAACAACCCCATAGACGGGATACTTATGTGCAACAAACCAGATGAATGTTAAAAATGGCCAAGTAAAAGGCCCACACAAAAGGGCCCCAATGGGGGTACTCAAAGAAACTGGGGTTTTTTAAGTTATAATAACGACCAAAATATGGCTTGTGATACTGAATTTAAATAAAGCAAAAATAATATTTAACATACAAAGATAATTTAAAATAAAATTTGATAAATAAAAAAAATACTAAAAAAATTACAAAAAATAATAGCACATGGCACACCTACCCAATATTAATATGAGATAAAAATATCAATATTTAGTAATTTGAAAAATTTTGCTAAATAAAGGGGCAAAGGCAAAAAATCATTGAACCCTTGGCTTCAATTTTTTAAAATTTGAAGATCCAAGGGTTTTCCCCGTTGTAATAGCTTGCGATCAAAGGTCCCCCCCACGTGGAGATGGTGAGCCCATTCGATTACAAAAAAGGATAAAGCAAATGGGTTATCACAGTGGAAGGAATTCATAAGGCGTGAGACCGGAGAGTCCCCTTTATGTTAATATCGCCAATATTTCTAAAAACGGCTCCAGTTTTCCCCTTTGTCTTTCCAACATACATGGAGGGCAGGACAGGAAAGTATAACAACCTTTCGTTTTGCAATTTGATAACGTACATCGAAAGGTACACCCTCAAATACATGTGAATGATTTAGAGACATCAATTAGCCCATTTTTACAACTCCCAATCATATTTTCCCAACTGTTTTTGTAGTCAACCACATAGGGGAGGGACGGGGAGGGGGATATAAACTAGACAAGTCATCCCCAATATTTCTCCCCCCCTAATTAATAGCGGGGGCTGGATCATTTAAGCCAACGGGTTTTTCAAAGTTTTTTGTCCCTTTGCTCCATTAAATTTTGCAAATTGTTCAATTTACTAAATTTCATATTTATTATCATCATATTAATATGTGGTTGGTGTGGGCCCAAAGTGCCATTTTTTAAATGATTTTTTCTAGATTTTTTCATTTTATCTATATTTGAAAACATCTTTTTATGTTAAATATATTTTTGTTTATTTAAATTATATCAACAAGCCTATTTTGGTAGTTATTATACTATGAACCCTACGTTATTATTTAGTACCTCATTGGACCTTTGTGTGGGACCTTTTACTTGGGCCATTATAACATTCATCGGTTAGTTGCACATAAGTAACCCGTTATGGGCTTTTTTTTTATATCTATAGTACACTATAAAGGGCCCTTTTTACTGCCAAACGTTTTTTTTTTTTTTTTTCTTCTATTTTAGGTTTCTGTATTTAAAACCAATTTCGGTTATCAACACTTTTATATCCTATTTAAACTCTATAGAACTTAAGATTCTTTTGTTTGGAAAACTTTTATAGGTTTTATCACAAAAATACAACTGTTTTGCTGCATACAAAAATTTGCTCTATGGGGTTTTTTACAATTATAAAATATGCTTTGCCCTTCACTGCCCTTTTTTTATTTTTTTTTCTGTTAATTCAAGCCCGGCTCACTGCGATAATGCATCTTATAGTGCCGTCGGCGCTGCTACTGCGCCGGGTGACAGCGACATTTCATCTTGGTTTGTAGTTTATTTAACGTTTGTTTTCCCCCCCCCCTGTTAGTACATCTTAGGGATTTTCCGGTTTTGTTTGCCGGACCTTTTAGTTCTAACACCTTTGAAACATTTTTTTTTTTTTTTTTTTTTTTTTGGGGGTTTGAAAACAGGGCTCTGTGGTAGTCAAGGGGGCAACGTGATATAATTGGGGGCAAAATTTGCCTGGCTATATTGTGGCTTTTGATTCATAATTTGTTTTGCGTGGACCGTCTCATAATCAGATAGCGGGGGTCGTACATTCTTACCCGGACCCCGTCCTCTATCTTTCCCCCCCTTTTTTCCACATTTAAGGGGCGTGGGGTTTTAAATTTTCTGCATACATCTTTTTGATTTTTTCTTAGATTTTTCCCTATTGTTTTTTACAAATGCAATTTTTTCCCTGAGAACCCATATTTAGGGGGAAACGGTTGGAAAAATTGGAATATTTATGCTTATTGATTATCTTTCTAGACCATCATCAATTATTTATTTTTGAAAATCAAAAGTATATTGTTGTTGTATTGTTATTTACACAGCACTTTTTTTGTTTGGCACTCCTTTTGTAAATATAGTGTTTTTGTTTTTTTTTTTTCTTTCTCTTTTTTTTATTTAGATTAGTAGGGACAGGGTTAGTTTAGGTTCCATGTGGGGGGCCCTTATTGGGGGATCCCCAATTTTTTTTTGGTAGACAGGTCCTTATAGGGTATATTTGAGGGGTTTTTTTTTTTTTTTTCCCAACTCTTATTCATTCTGATTAAAAGTTATTTTTTATGTATCTTTTTTCTAGGGGTTATCCCTTTGTTGTTTTGGTTTTATGTAAAGTAAAAGTATAGTAATTTAGCAACAAAAATCTTAATATGTAGTTTTAAGGGCCGTTTACATGGCGTGGAAAATACCGGGTGGTTTGCCGGCCGGGTATTTTTCCGGTTTTTTTCGGCCGTCCCCCCCCCCGCGGGGGGGGGGGGGGGGGGTTTTCTCCCGTGACGGAGAAAAAACCCTTCCCCCTCCCATTGGATCACATGTTTTCCCTCCGGAAACCGGGGCGGAAGATGTCTTTTAATGTTTTGAAAAGCCGGCCCCGGCGACAAAAACCGCCGGGCAGAAAACCCGTACAATTTTGGGGGCTGCTGCACGGTTTTTTCCCTAGGCACAATTGTGCCATTTTCGGCCGGGTTTTTCAGATGGTCGAAAAACCGCAAACCGGCTGAAAAACCGGCCGAAAACCCCCGGCATTTGGGACATCCCAAAGGTTGTCAAAAAACAAGTTTCGTTCACAAAACAAATGAACTGAAGTAGGAAAAGCAACACACACAAGATAAATAAGGCTGCTGGGTGCAATGGATGACCCACAAATACTTGCATCTTGATCTACTTTTTATGCTTAAACTGGTCACAACTGATGCTGAACTAGGCGTCAACTTTTTTTTTTGTTTGAAGGAAAACCTCTGATTGTCATTTTTTACCATTAGTTTTTTGTACAGCTTTTAAGACTACCACATGAAATTCTTTTTAAAACCCTGCGATTTATAACTAAACAGTGACATTTTACCTAATCAACAAGGTATCTTGGTTTCTAATGCTTTGTAACGGTGTTTATCATTTTCTGGTTTGTATTAGGTGGTGTTTGAACAATATACTTTTTAAATACGGATGCTAGAATGGATAATAATTGAAGAATACGTATTAACCCCTTACAGCCACAACCAGTTGTGACCTACATATCAAATTTCAAAAAAGAGGCTCTGCCAGAGGTTAATTTTACTGTGAATAACTTTTTGATACTTTTACCTATCCATGTGATTCGCATAATGTTTTCTTGTGACACATTGTGCTTTAACTTAGTAAGCAATTTTGGTCCATACAATCTTTGTTTATTTGTGAAAAATATCAAAATGACATGACAATTTAGAAAAAATAGCTGTTTTCAAAGTTCAAAAATGTCTGCATGTAAGACATTTATTTCACACAAGATAGTTTATAACTAGTATCTACCATATGTCTACTATAGGTTGGCATCATTTTTTTGTATGAAATTTAGTAGAAATTTTTCACATTTTCAAGAAAATTTGCAACATAGATTTTTTTAGGTACCAGTCACGTCCTGACGTGGCTTTCACAGGCCTATATGTTATATACCCCCTGTGACGCTTCACTCACATTTGGATGCCATCTTGGACTATCCCGGGGTCGCATTGCTCTGGGATTGCAGTTCTGGTTAAACGGTTGGCACATCAATAGATGGCACTCTGACACAGGCTTTTGTTCAACACTGGCCTCAGCCAGCTTTATTAGACAGGACACAGGAAAACAAATGCATAAAACAAACTCCTCAGTCGTCTGGCCACTCACTGAACACGTATGCAGTCCCTCTCTATATGCGGTCCAGACCTAACGTCCAGCACCAGAAAAACACATTAGTACAGCCACCAACTGTACAGGCTTTCCTCAAGCTTGGGGGGTAAGAGCCTCTTCCTTGGCTCAGTGTTGCTCCAATCTTCAGGCACCAAAACCCCCCCCCCCCCTGAACACCTGTAGTCCCAGGCTTTTATAGGCCTCCAGAGAAGTGTCCAAAACCTGGCCTGGAAAACGGGGAGTAGACACCCACCCAACACATTGTCTCCTCCGAATAAGAGCTTACCCAGGAAAGGCTGAAAAGCCAAACTACCTATATACAGTTGCCAAAAACTTAGTGTGGCTGACAATACATACATTTTTTTACAGATTTTCAATTTTTATCCATTACAAAGGAGGGAGCGCCATTTGGCTTTTGAAACGCAGACTTTGGTGGGTGCCATGTTGCATTAACAAAGCCCCCAGAGTACCAGAATAGCCTTCCAGAAGTCACCCTGTGTTGGATTCAACACGCCTCATGAATAACATCTAGGGGTGTATTGTGAATTTTGGGCACACAGGTGTTTTTTTAGCATTGGGCCATGAAAATGGGAAAAAAAAACACTGTGTTTTGCGCTTCATTTGTACAGAGTTTGTCATGCAGTAAAAATGACAGGATAACTTTACCATGCTGTCAGTACAATTGCAACAATATCAATTTTGTATAGTTTATGTCTTATTACTTTTACACAATACATATGCATTTATACAAAAATGTGTTTTTATGTCGTCATAGTCTGATCGCCATAACTTTTTATTTTTCTGTATATAGAGCTGACTAAGGGCTTCTTTTTTGTGTATTGAGTTGCCATTTTCATTGGTACCATTATGGGATTCAGATTACACGTTAATCGTTTTTTAATCAAGGTTTTTTGAGGCAGGATGAATAAAATACAGTAATCCTTGTAGTGTTTTTTATTTTTTACAGCAGTCTCCATGTGGTCAAAATGACATGCTAGCTTTAGTCAGCAGGTTGATACAATTTTACTGCTTTTACACAATAATAACACTTTTCTTCAAAAAAGTAAAACATGTTTTTACATTGCCATAGTCTAAGAGCCATAACTTTTTTATTTTTGTTTGTATGGAGCTGTGTATGGGCTTGCTTTTTCAGGATGAGTTGACGTTTTTACTGGTATCATTTTAGAGGGGGACAAAACTTTTGATCATTTTTAAATCCGTTCTTTGGAAGCCATGGTGAAGAAAATACATCAATTCTTGTAGAGTTTTTTATTTTTCACACTATTATGTTCAATATTATTTTATTTGTAAAATGGTGGAAGGAGGGGTGTTGTAAGCACACACACACACACACATATACACACAGTTGAAACCAGAAGTTTACATACACTATATAAAAGGACACATATTCATGTTTTTTCTCACTATCTGACATGAATTCAGAATAAACCTTGCCCGTTTTATATTTGCAAAATGCCAGAATAATGAGAGAGAGAATTTTTAAGACATTTTTATTACTTTCTGCAAAGTCAACAGTTTATATACACTAGGGTTACTATGCCTTTAAACAATTTGGGACAGCCCATATGATGATGTCAGGTCTTTGAAATCTTCTGGTTTATTGGTAACATCTGACTTAATTAGAGACACAGCTGTGGATATATTTTAAAGCACACCAGAAACACACTGCTTCTATGTGCAACATCATGGGAAAGTCTAAAGAAATCAGCCGGGATATCAGTAAGAGAATTGTGGACTTGCACAAGTCTGGATCATCTTTGGGTGCAATTTCTAGATACCTGAAGCTGCCTCATTGCTCTGTACAAACAATTATACACAAGTAAAAACTAGATGAGAATGTCCAGCCATAATACCGCTCAGGAAGGAGACAGGTTCTGTGTCTCAGAGATGGATGTGCTTTGGTCCAACATGTGCATATCAACCCAAGAACAAAAGAAAAAGACCTTGTGAAGATGCTGGCGGAAGCTGGTAAGATTGTGTCATAATCCAGAGTGAAACGAGTACTATGTCAACATGGGCTGAAAGTCCACTCTGCAGGAAAAAGTTATTACTCCAAAAGAAACATAAAAAAGCCAAATTAATGTTTGCAAATGCACACAGGAACAAAGACCTACATTTTTGGAGACATGTCCTGTGGTCTGACGAAATGAAAATGTAGCTGTTTGTCCATAATGATAATTGTTATGTTTGGAGGAAAAAGGAAGTGGGTTGGAAGCGTAAGAACACTATCCCAACTGTGAAACACAAGGTGGCAGCATCATGTTGTGGGGTTGTTTTGCTGCAGAAGGGACTGGGGCACTTCACAAAATAGATGCCATCATGAGGAAAGAAGATTATGGGAGACATGTGTGGAGCTAGACGCATCGAAGTGAATTTTCGCATCTATTTTTCAGTGTCAAATGCACCTGAATGTATGAAAGTGGTTTTTGACATCATAAATGATGTCAAAAGTTCATCTTGCTTCGCCTGTGTGTCTGGTACATTACGGAACTTAGACGCATAAGTGATGTGTCAAAATATATAAAGGCTATATATAGGCTGGAAATAAAATAAAAATCATTAGAATAGCATGTCAGTGAATAGAAACTATGGTACTAACCTTTCTTGGTGGACCAAGACCTGTGGTGTGCTGGCCGTTGCCGTATGTAGAATAAAGGGTGAGAGCAGCAAAAATACATTTCAAAGTGTAGAGTCTTATGAACAATATGCCTAACAGATTCGTTTAGCACATTATATATCATAGCTAGCTTATTTTGCTGCAATTTATTCCAGAAAAGGGTAAAAAACACAATCATACTAGTCTCCTCAAGTGTCAATACTGAAGCAACATCTCAAGACATCAGCCAGGAAGTTAAAGCTTTGGTGAAAATGGGCCTTCCAAAAGAACAATGACCTGAAGCATGCTGCCAAACTGGTTACAAAGTGGCTTAAGGATAACCAAGTCAATGTTTTGGAGTGGCCCTGATCTCAATCCTATTGAAAATTTATGTGCGGAGCTGAAAGGGCAGATGTGAGCAAGATGACCTACAAACATGGCTCAGTTACACCAGTTCTGTCAGGCGAAATGGGCCAAAATTCCTACCAACTATGTCAGAAGTAGGGATGAGTGAATCAATTCTAATGAAGTGGAATTCGATTAGAATTTGAGGGAGAATTCAATTCTGAACGAAGTCAATGTTCATGGCGATTCGCGGTAATGAATCTAAGATGGTCGCAAGCACATGGCGTGACATGGAGCAGAGAAAAATCATAGGAGGAAGGAAAGGAAAAAACCCTCAATGACATGTGCAGACATGCAGCTAATCAGCAGCCAGCTTCTGTGATGTCACAGCCCTATAAATATGGCAGCCATCTTAAATTCTGACACTTGTCACTTTTTGCCCCATGCATAAGCATCTGTCTGTAGCAGCACTAGATTGCCCAAGAGTAAATTTATCCCCTTTTGTGTGGAATTATGTGTGAAATCCAGTGTTTGTGTATTACTGCCGTACACACATGTCAAATACAGCCAGTGCAGTCTGTTGGGATATTGCTATCTGTGGCAAACAGTTAATTTTTTCACTTATTGTGGTTATTCTGTTAAACGATGAAACATGTAGAGCCCACCAACTGAGACGGTGTCGTCAGTAATTTTGCATTGACGTCACTTATCATTTTGCCCTTCCTTTGAACATTCAGTGTCAGCTTTCGTGGTCAATAATCCAATCATGCTAAAGCCAAATGGAAACAGGAGATCCAAATAATAATAAGTAAATGGAATATTTAATGTCTTCTGTGTTTTGTATTCACTCCTGATTTTGGCTACCTAATAATCGACAATCTGATGCTATTCAAAGGGGCCACATCATACTTTGCTTTCGGCTTTCTGAAGACACATCGGTTGTGTTTCTCCTTTTCATTCCTTTTTGACAGATTAAAAGAAGGAGGAAAACCAAACATAAAATAAAAAAAAATAATGGCAACAGTCATAGAGTAGTGGAGGGTGGAAACAGCAGTATCAAACCACAGGTTGGTCAGGTGACAGAGTGGTCAGTTGGCAGCAGCATGAGTAGGCCACAGAGTGGTACAATGACAGATTGTGGAGGTGGCAGCAGCATGAGTAGGCCACAGATTGACACAATGACACAGTGTGGAGGTGGCGGCAGCAACAGTAGCAGCTAGAGATGGGCGAATTGATTCTAACGAAGTGGAATTCGTTTTAGAATTTTCAGGGACTTCGAGTTCGGGAACGAATTCGAAATTTGGGGTTAATTGGGGTGAACGAAGTGTGCTTTTGATGATAAAATGGCTTCGAGCACTTGGCGCTAGTTGGGGCAAAGCACTCTGGGTTGTAGTAGGGCATCTCCTGCATGACATGTGCAGAGATGATGCCAATCTGGACGGCGGGACTCTGTGACGTCACCGCACTATAAAAGTCCGGGCGCAACGCGGGAGAGCACACTACTTTCTATGTGATCTCAGGGAAGGTGCTGCCTTGGCTGCATAAGCTCTTACTGAAGATTTGATTTTATATAGCGATTTTCTGTGGGGTGTCTCTGCTTTGTTCAGAGACTGTTCTTTAATGTTCTTTTTTAATTTTTGGGGTATTGGATTGAAATACATTGCGTCCACTGCAGCTGCATATAAATTCAATATCCATGTGGATCTAAGCCAGTTCCTGTTGTATTCATTTTAAAGAAACAGCATTTTTACAATCATTAAAACACTTTCATTTTTTCTTGGATGCTCAATTCTATTGCGCTATTTCATCAGGGGTTAATTAAGCGTAGTTTGCTGGTGTGCTGACCCTAGAAACGTCTTTTTCAACGCCCAAAATAACTTATAATTTGTCTGTAGCCTAATTCACATGCAAAGGTTTATTACAACTTGTATCTCTTGTTGGGTGGCGTTGAATAACACGAACTTGTAACACGCTAATAATGCTAATATTTTGTTTTTTTTATGCGGCTCAATTCTATTGCCGCTATTTAAATCCTAGGGTATTTTATGTGTTGTTTTGCTGGTGTGATGACTTATTAAAAACAGTCTTTTCAACGCCAATATTATAAATATTTTCATGTAGCTAATTATCAAGGCAAAGGTTATTTAAAAACGGTATTCTCTTGTTGTGTGTGCGTAGAATTACAAGACAATTGTAACAGCTACAAACGTCCTATTTGTGAGGCTCAATTCTTTGCGAAATTTACTTCAAAGGGGTTAATTATAGAGTTGTTTTGCTGGTGTCTGACAAAAATAATAACCGTCTTTTTCATACGCCAAAATATATTAATTTTTCCTGTTGCCTATTTCAATGTCTGTTGGTTAATTATGCCTCCACTCAAGGTGTATAGCGACTGCATAACTACAGGGTTGCGATATCGCGGTTGTACGCAGTTTCTTCACCTGCTTGCACGCGGCGAACGGAGTCTCAAGGGGTGGTACTGTATCCGCGTCATGCAGCATGATAAGCGATGTGTGGCTTTCTCCGCGCCACTGCAATTCGGAACCATGGTGACGAACAAGGGAGGGTCACTCGGTGAGCCCACAACTGCAGATGTCATACTAGCGGCCGTGTGTTTTTCAGAAACCCATGGGTTCTTTATTGGTTGAATTGGTCATCCTCTTCCTCCAGATAACACGTCAACCCCAGCAAGAGCGGTGGAACCTCAGGACACAAAATCTTTAGTTGGCATGGCAGGGAGCAGGTCAGCTGCCTCTAACCTGTCCTCTGCCCGCCTCTGTCCCATCCGGTTACCCGCAAGCCAGTGATTCTTCTATGTGGTCTGTGGCTCAGCGCCACTATATGCGAGGTTAACTATTTGAGGGGCAGTCAGCAGCTACTTGGCAGCGAAGTATGGGCCAATATCGCCTGCTTCTTGCAGTAGGCGGCAAAGTATAGATGTGGAGAGTGCATGGGAGGTCTTGTTGTGAGAAAGGTCAGCCTAGGCATTCCATGACGGTGATGAGGACAGCAGTGTCGATGACATCACAAATAGATGATGTTGTTAGCGCACCCACAATAGGGGACGGGTGAGGGCTTGGGCTTCATCATCGTCAGGAGATGTGGGCGTTCAGCTTGGCGTCAGGCAGCAGCGCAGCAGCATGTGGGTCGTATGGCCGTGAGTCAGCAGGATAGCTGCAGTGTGTGAAGTCGGGAGCCAAGCGGACCAAGGGGTTAAATAACCCGCTTCGCAGGTCCAAGAAAGTAGCAGCACAGGGGCTCAGCGTAGGCAGCGGCAGCAGTAGTCACTCAGTGCGGAGGTTGGCGGTAAAATTCCGATACTCGGCGGTGGGCAGTTTCTTGCTAGACCCGGAGGAGCCGAATATGGGTATATGTAGTATTGCGGGCAGATAAGTGAAGCGTGCCAGGGAGCTAACGTTGGAACCATCGCCCGCGTCAAAACACTGCAGCGTCACTATCGGTGGCCTGGGAAGAATAGTGCTCAGGATGTGCGTGGGTCCATCCTGCCGCAGCAGCAAACAGCTGCTGCAGCAGCGCCCAGTGGCAGCATGCCATTGCAGCCAGTCAAGGCTACACCTCCTCTGCAGAAGGGAGCTGGGTTTCTTTGACATCATCTCCCGGCCCAGATGCTCCGGCTCCTCGCTACTCATGGCGCCCAGGCAGTCGTTCAGCGTAGGCGATGGCAAAGAGACATAAGTATGGCGTCCAACCATCTAAGGTGCAGCAGCTGACCGTGCTCCTGTCCTAGTTGTTGGATTGCAGTCCCCTCCCCTTTCCAAATGGTGGTCTATGCACCATTTCAGGAGAACTAATGGCTTGTGCCGAGCGAGATGGAAGTTCCAAGCCGTAATTTTTTTCCAAAAAAGAGTAGTACCAAGTCAACTATAATAAGTAGAAAAAGAAGGGTGGGTCCAGTCACTTGAGCTTGTCGTTTGTTCCAAGGTGCACAGCAGCGCGGGACGTCTGGAGCTGTAACTAGGGTCAGGGTAGTACATGTCTTTTACGGCCCACTGGAGTGAATGTGCTTCCAGCCCAGGTCACACCAACAACTTGACATGGAGACGCCGCTTTATCCTCCAAGTTGTCAAAATGCTGCACCTGCGCCATTGGGCCGCCTCGCCTCCTCCACCACCCCCCCCACCACCACCACCATCTCACGCCTCCACAAGTACTGCCCATCATACCAATGTGTTGGGCACAACGGTGTCACGCACGTTCTACACCTGGCTTTGCTCGGCGATCGAAGTCACACAGGGGAGGATCTGCTCCGCTCATGCAGCAAGAATCGATGTGTGGCTTTTTCCGCGCCAATCTGCAAATCGAACCATGGTGAACGAGACAATGGGAGGAACATGGTGTCCGCGCTTGCTCCGAGGAGGGACGGTACCATGAGCCCTGCATGGCGCACGTGTTCAATCTGTGAAAAAGGTTCCTGAAGTACTTCCCTGATCTTTCAGAACATTCTGAAAACGCCAGGAAAACTGTGCATGCACTTTAATACATTCGTACAAAGCCAGGAACACCTCTCGAGGTTTCGGCGGCAGTACGGCCTCCCCCAACACACTCTGATATGAGATAGTTCCTTCCGCTTGGAATTCCAGCATGCACATGTTGAACCGACTGTATGAACAGAGAAGGCCATTAACGATTTATTGTTCATCCAGGCCAGGAACAGAAGTATTCACTGTGTAACTTTGATGTCAGCCAGTGGCAGCTCATGCGTGCCACCTGCCGTATTGTTGAGGCCTATTTGAGGATTGCGGACGTTATTTGCAAGTCGCCAGGACTACGGGACTGGAATACGTCTATTCACTGCTTCATGTCCTGGAACAGATGCTGAAAATGCTCTGGGCAGGGACTGGAGACGTGGCGACTACATCTCGTGGAACATTGGAGTCGGTGGGGATCTGAAATGGGGGTGAAGTGCAGGAGGACATTGGAGCGAAAGCAATTGTTGGTGAAAGAATGGATTATTTACCCAGGTGAAAGAGGGGTGGTGCAGGAGGCAGCTGGAGGGTGGTGGTTGGAGATGAGGAAGACGAGGCTGATGGACCCCCAAGCACTCGTGGCAGTATACAGTGGAAATGGAGGCAGGGAGCCCCTCGGAGTCACTTGTGCAGATGGCCCGCAGCATGCTTATTTGCCTGGCTAGTGACAGCCCGAATAGTTCAGCTCCGGCAGAGGGATGACTTCTGGCTCTCCACCCTTTGGTCCCTTGCTACCAGTCCATAATGGGGCCTTTTTCAGCTATTGAGAGGGAAGACAACTCAATTACTATAGGGAAATCCTCCGTAATCTGTGCCGCTGCCTATGTGCGGCTGTCCCTCTCTGACAGGTCTGACCGGGGGTGTTCTCAGCGCTCACGTACTACTGCGGGCTGCTGGGGGAAGGGTGGGGGGGTAGAGCAGATACCAGCTCCATCAGTAGTAAACCAAGTCTGGAGTCACTAGAGCAGCTTACTTCACCCGCTTGTGAGGAGGCAGTCGCCAGCAGCAGCCTGCAGACCTGGTGCGTCCTGAACCTATACAGGTTGTGGCCTACTTGGACAGCACTCTCAACTCAGTTAGAAGATCCGCTGGACTACTGGCGCAGTCAAACTGATTGTGGCCGCAACTTGCCGAGTTTGCAGTGGAGATGCTGTCCTGCCACGGCAGTAGTGTGGCATAGGAGCGAGTGTTCAGCCCCCCCCCCCCCCCCCCCTCCCCCACCCCCCCCCCCCCCCCCCCCACAAATGCTTCGGGGGCAATCGTTACCCAAGGAGAACACGCTTGTACACAGCGAGTATGTGGAATGACTGACCTTTGTCAAGATGAATCAGGCAGTGGATCGGCCGGCATTTACACACACCTTTGCCATAGGCGTCAGTCTCGGGTGCATACTACCTGCTCCTCAGCCCAATAATCTGATGCCGCCCTCCCGCATGATGCTCACACATCTGCTGACAGCTTCTCCATCTGCTACTACCATATTTGCCAGGGAATGGATTGACCACCCAACCAACACTCTGTCATTTTGTGCCACTCTATGGACATCATGCTGTGCTGCTGCTTGCTGTTGCCGTGTACATCCTACCACGTGTCATTGTGCACTGCCTGACCTCATGCTGCTGCCGCAGTGACCTCAGGTTCTAAGTCATTTGTGCACACTCTGTGGCTTCTCATGTTTTGCCACCTCCAGACATGTCATTGTGGCCAACTCTACTGACCTATTGCTAGCTGCTGTGGCTGCTGCCATGTCCTCCACACTGTGTTCATTGTGCCACTGGCCTGACTCATGCTGCTGCCGCCGTGACTACGCTCTCAGTCATTGTGCAATCTGTGGGCTTCCTCATGTTTTGCCACCTCCAGAAATGTCATTGTGCCACTCTTGACCTCATGCTGTGCTGTGATGCTGCTTGTCCTCCACACTGTGTAATTGTGCACTGCTGACCTCATGCTGCTGCGCCGTGACTACGTTCTCAGTCATTGTGCAACTTCCTGGTGGCGTCATCCTGTTTTGCCACCTCCAGAATGTCATTGTGCACTCTCTGACCTCATGCTGCTGCTGTGGCTGCTGCCATGTCCTCCACACTGTGTCATTGTCCCACTGCCTAAACCTCATGTGCTGCCGCCGTGACCTCCGCTCTCAGTCATTGTGCCCCTGTGGTTTCCCTCCTGTTTTGCCACCTCCAGAATGTCATTGTGCCACTCTCTGACCTCATGCTGCTGCGGTGAATCCTGCCGTGCCGTCCACACTGTGAATTGTGCCACTGCCTGTACCTCATGCTGCTGCCCCCGTGACCTCCGCTCTCAGTCATTGTGCCATTCTGTGGCTTCCTCCTTTTGCCCCTCCAGAATGTCATTGTGACACTGCCTTATCTCATGCTGCTGCTGTCGTGACCTCCACACTGTGTGATTGTGACACTCTGTGGCCAAATTTACTGTTTTTCCCCCTACAGAATGTCATTTGTGCCACTGCCTGATCTCATACTGCTGCCTCCGTGACCTCCACACTGTGTGATTGTGCCACTCTGTGGCCTAATACTTTTTTGCCACCTCCAGAATGTAATTGTGCCACTGCCTGATCTCATACTGCTGCCGCCGTGACCTCCACACTGTGTGATTGTCCCACCTGTGGCCTATTACTGTTTTGCCGCCCCCAGAATGTCATTGTGCCACTGCCTGATCGCATACTGCTGCCGCCGTGACCTCCACAACTGTGTGATTGTGCCACTCTGTGGCCTAATACTGTTTTGCCGCCTCCAGAATGTCATTGTGCCACTGTCTGACCTATACTGCTGCCGCCGTGACCTTCCACACTGTGTGATTGTGCCACTCTGTGGCCTAATACTGTTTTGCCGCCTCCAGAATGTCATTGTGCCACTGCCTGATCTCTATTGCTGCCGCCGTGACCTCCACACTGTGTGATTGTGCACACTCTGTGGCCTAATACTGTTTTGCCGAGTCCAGAATGTCATTGTGCCATGCCTGACCTCTTTAGTGCTGCCGCCGTGACCTCCCACTGTGTGATTGTGCCCTCTGTGGCCTAATACTTTTTTGCCCCCTCCAGAATGTCATTGTGCCACTGCCTGATCTCATGCTGCTGCTGTCGTGACCTCCCACTGTATCATTGTGCCACTCTGTGGCCTAATATGTTTTGCCGCCCCCAGAATGTCATTGTGCCACTGCCTGACCTTTCATCTGCTGCCGCCGTGACCTCCGCTCTCAGTCATTGTCCCACTCTGTGGTTTCCCTCGTGTTTTTGCCACCTCCAGAATGTCATTGTGCCACTGCCTGACCTCATGCTGCTGTGGCTGCCGCCGTCACCTCCACACTCTGTCATTTATGTTGCCACCTGAGCTCTCAGCTTGTTTTTTTCCAGCTTTCGCTGGCATGACTTTATAGGCTACATTCCCGCTTGAGTTTTTTGGTCAGTTTTGCCCTCTTAAGTGCCCAGGAAATTTTATAGTGAAGCGATTCTAAGAGTGGCGGCAGTCATCTGCGTGTCATACTGAAACACAACATTGTATGAAGACCAAACCAAGCTCCCTCTGCAAATTTAAGCATGGCACAACGTTCTACAGCAGCCTGCAGGCTCTGTGCAGCCTGGAAATAGCTGCTTTTTAACGCAATTCGTACCGAAGTAATTCGGACGGAATTTATTTTTGTCGGAACATTCGGCGAAGTGACCCAATCGAATTTTTGAGAAATTCGCCCATCTCTAGTAGCAGCATTAAGCCGGAGAGTGGCACAATGACATAATTTTGAGGTGTTGGCAGCTAGGTGACATAATGAGGAGGTGGTGGCAACAGCAGCATCGAGCCAGAGAGTGACATGGTGACATAGCCTGGAGGTGACAGAAGCAGCAGCATGAGAAGACCGGAGTGGTGAGGTGGCGGCAGCAGCATCAGAATTCTACATAATGGCCCATTGAAGAGTGGGAAGGTGGGTGGCAATACTAGTCCTTTGTAAAGATGGTAGGTAGTAGAAAGAGCAGGTGGCAGCAGATGTGTGGCATCAGGCATCAGGTGGGTGTCAGCATCATAATAGTAGCTGAGGCAGGTAGCCAAAAGAATCCAGGGTTCAGGGTATGCTTCAGGTGCTGCTGCTGCTGGTGGGTACCTTCCTCACCAGAATGGTGAAGAAAGCTGCTCATCAACAACTCCAGGCTCAGGTTGCTGCTGATGGAGCTGGTACTGCTCCTACCCCTCCACCCCACCCACAACAGCTGTGGCAGTGCTACGTGAATGCTGAGGAACCCCCCGGTTAGACCTGCAAGAGGATGGACGATGGCCTAGATAGGCAGCCGCCAACTGACTACATAGGATGTTTCTATAGTACTTGAGTTTGTCCTCCCTCTTGGCAGGTGAAAAAATCAGCATGCAGCGGGGCACCTGCACAAGTGACTCTGAGGGACTCGCTGCCTCTATCTCCACTGCACCTGAGAAATATCTCCCGAATACGCTCATTCCTTCACTTTGAAAGCACAAAAATGCTTGTCCATGCCCTCATCATCTCACACCTAGACTACTGCAACATCTTTCTCTGTGGCCTCCCATCAAGCACCCTCGCTCCCTTTCAATCCATTCTTAACTCTGCTTCCCGTCTGATTCACCTCTCTTCTCATTACTCCTCTGCCTCTCCCCTCTGCCAATCCCTTCACTGGCTGTCCATTACCCCAACTGGACTTATGTGGCCGTAAGATGTAGTCGCCACGTCTCCAGTCCCCTGAACAGACAGATTTTGCAACATCTGTTCCAGGACATGAAGCAGTGCAATGACGTTGTTCATCCCATAGTCCTGGCAACTGACAAATAACGTGTCCTCTTGAAAGAGCCTGAGCAAATGACAGGTGTCACGCATGAGCTGCCACTAGCTGACATCAAAATTACACAGGGGAATACTCCTGTCCACTTGGATCATCAAGTAATCATTAATGGCCTTTCTCTGTTCATAGATTTCTCGCTGTTTTTCTCTGTTCATAGTTTCTCTGTTCTATTCAGCTCAAGGAGGGTTTGCTTGGCAGTATAGGAATGGCTGAAGTGCATGCAAAGTTTCCTGGCCATTTTTAGAATGTCTTGCAGATGGGTGGAAGACGTGAGGAACCATTTGACAACCAGATTAAACACGTGTGCCATGCATGGCGCATGGCTCAGCCCTCCTTGACACAGCGCGGACATAATTTTCTTTCCATTGTCTGTCACCATGGTTCTGATTTTAAGTTGTCACGGAGAAAGCCAGGAATCGATTTCGTCTTTCATGACGCGGCGCAGTTCCTCCCATGAGTGACTTTGTTTGCCTAGGCAAACCAGGTGTAGAGCTGCGTGACACTGCCGTGTCCTGCACATGTGGTATGCTGGAGGAGCACGAGACTTTTGCTGCAGTGGAGGCTGAGGTGGTGGATTAGGAGGAGGCGGACATTGGTGCAGGAACAGCAATTTGAAAACGTGGAGGAGAAAGCAACATCTCCTGTCCAAGTTGCTGGTGTGGCTGGGCAGGAAGCACATTCACCCAGTGGGCCGTAAATGACATGTACTGTCCCTGACCGTAGTTACAGCTCCACACGTCCGCGCTGCCGTGCACTTTGGAAGACACCTACAGGCTCAAGGACTGGCCCACCTTCTCTTCTACATATTTGTGCAGGGCTGGTACTGCCTTTTTCGAAAAGAAATGACGGCTTGGGACTCTCCACCTTGGCTCGGCACAAGCCATCAGTTCTCTGAATGGTGCAGAGTCCACCACTTGAAAAGGGAGGGACTGCAATACCACCATGTTGGACAGGAGCATGGTTAGCTTCTGCACCTTAGGATGGCTAGATGCATACTGCTGTCTCTTTGCAATCATCACGATGAACGACTGCTGGCGCCATGAGTGGCGAGCAGCATGAGCATCTGGACCAGAAGTTGATGGATAAAATACACAGCTTCCTTCGGCAGAGGTGGTGGAGCCTTGACTGCCTGAAATGGGATGCGTGCCACTGGGTGCTGCTGTTGCTGTGGCAGGAAGGACCACCACATCTGAGACTTGTTTCTCCCAGGCCACAGGATGGTGATGCTGCTTATGTTGACACAGGGCCGTGGTGCCAATATTAGGTCCCTGGCCATGTTTCACTTTCTGCCCACAGATTCTAAATATACCCATGTTCGCCTCCTCCGGTGTCTTGGCAAAAAACTGCCACACTGCTGAGTAGGTGATTTTACCACCGATGCTTCGCACTGACTGACTGCTACTGCCGCTGATTAAGTGAGCCCCTGCGCCATGACTTTCTGGGACCTGCAAAGTGGGTGGTCTACCCTGTGACCGCTAGGCTCCTGACCTCACACTGCTGCCACCCTATTGACTCCCAGCCACACTACCGACTGCCTAACACGCAAGTTGCCGCCCACTTCTCCCGATGATGATGATGAAGCCCTTGCTTCACCAGGCTCCCAAGTGCAATTGGCTACATCAACTAGTGTTTGCCCGTCACTGCTGTCTTACTCAATGGTCTCGGTGTACAGAGCCTGACCGCTCACAACATAACCCCCCTGGCCACTCTCCTCATCACTACTTGCCCACCTACTGAATGAATCAACGGATGTCTGCCCCACCTCTTTACTGCCCACTGTCCTCAAATAGTTTGTCCACGCTGTATAGTGGTGCAAAGCACACAGCACATAGTAGTTCTCTAGCTGTGGGAACCGAATGGGACAGAGGCGGGTTGAGGACAGGTGAGGGCCCCTGACCTGCTGCCGGGCTATGCCAACTAAGGGTTGTGTCCGACGAACCCACCGACTCATGGCTGGGGTTGTCAGATGTCATCTGGGAGAAAGAGGATGACCTAGTCAACCATTCAAGAACCGTTAGCTTGGTGGTCAACACACAGCGGCTAGATGACACAGCTCTTGCTTCGCCGAGTGACCCCTGCTGTGACGTCCCCTTACTGTGCTGCGATCTGTGCCTGCTCCAGGAAGATTTTTGCCACTGCCCCTCCCATGTGAAGGGCCTGCCACCTCTGTGTCTGACATACTGTTTGATAAAAAAAAAATTACAATAAAACAAACTCTGTTTAATGTAGATGTGTGTATATGACAAAATCACAAGCTGTATTTCAAAGGAGTTTCACCTTATAAGTGAAAAAAGTTACTCTTTGGCGCAGAGAACTGTATCCCACAGTAATAACCGGCCTGTAATGGAGCTGCGTGTGTATGAAACCAACACAAGCTGTGTTTCAAAGTTTTTTTTTAGACAAATAAGTTATTTAACAAAATTACTGCTGACACCTTCTCCCCCCTTTGGGGGGGGCTCTATATGTATCAGCGTTTAACTGTCATAATCTGTGGAATCATCTGATGATGGTGTAAAAGGAGTATGTTCTTTGATGCTATGGTAGGATCTTGGCCCTCAGCTCGGTTCTTTCTAGCTGATGCTGACATTACCTTGTCAGGCTGCGTTCCCACTTCAATTATTTGGTCAGTTTTGCCTCTGTAACTGCCCAGATAAGTGAAGTGTGAAACGATTCTAAGAGCGGTGCTTGTCATCTGCCTGTCATACTAAAACACAGCATTGTTTCAATACCAAACCATGCTCCCTATGCATATTTCTGCATGGCACAATGTTCTATAACACCCTGCAGGCTCTCTGCAGCCAGGAAATAGCTGTTTTTTAACGTGATTCGCTGCAAAAAAATTTGGGTCAAAACAATTTTTTTGTGAAAAAGTCAGCGAATCGGCCGAATCGAATTTTTGAGAAATTTGCTCATCTCTAGGGAGAAGCTTGTGAAGGATATCCAAAACATTGACCCAAGTCACACAGCTTAAGGGCAATGCTACCAAATACTAATGAAATCTACGTAAACTTTTGACTTTGCAGAAAGTAGTAAAAATGGCATAAAAATTCTCTCTCATTATTCTGGCATTTGGCAAATATAAATCATTTTGGTAACCCTAATTGATCTAAATCGGGTAAGGTTTAATCTGATTTAATGTCAGATAGTGAGAAAAATATGCATATGTGTCTTTTATATAGTGTATGTAAACTATAATATACAGTATATATATATATATATACAGTATACAGTACATATGTACACACATACAGTGAAGGAAACAATTATTTGATACCTTGCTGATTGTGTAAGTTTGCCTACTTACAAAGACAAGAATAGTCTATAGTTTTAAAGGTAGGTTAATTTTAACATTGTAAGATAGAATATCCAAAATAAAATCCAGAAAATCACATTGTATAAATTATATAAATTTGTTTGCATTTTTCAGTGAGAAATAAGTATCTGATCCCTCTGGCAATCAAGACTTAATACTTGGTGGTAAAACCTTTGTTGGCAAGCAAAGCGTAGACTTTT
>JAODAL010025850.1:0-57850 GCA_025379985.1 Phyllomedusa bahiana | reverse complement strand
AAATCAGTTCGTTTTCTTGGTTTCACTTTGAATTCGGGGGTTGTTTACTGGTTCTACTGCTACATTGGAAGCCCAGGTCTGTAGCTATAGCAACCAACACTGGTAGCCTATCAGGAGAGAGCAAACAGGTCTGTAGCTATAGTGACCAGTGCTTTCAGCCTATCAGGAAAGATCACACAGGTCTGTAGCTACAGCAACCAGCACTGGCAGCCTATCAGGATAGATCAAACAGGTCTGTAGCTATAGGGACCAGTGCTGGCAGCCCTATCAGGAGAGATCACACAGGTCTGTTACCTATAGCAACCAGTGCTGGCAGCCAATCAGGATAGATTTGAACAGGTCTGTAGCTATAGCGAACAGTGCTGGCAGCCTATCAGGAGAGATCACACAGGTCTGTAGCTATAGTGACTGAGGAGCTGATGCAGCCCATACAAGAGGGGATATCTAGGAATAGGTAGGACACTGGTAATGGGCACATATTACAAAGTGACTTGTTTTTGCAAGATCTTTAACATAAAACGAAATCCTTGTAGTGAGACAACTCCTTTAAGATGGCTGTCCACATGGAACTGTTATAAGTTTGCTTTCAATAATTGTTCCTGTAAGGGTGGGTTCAAAATACGATATTGTACATGCCTGAGGTATCTGTCAGGGTATTGTGAAAAGAAGTACCCCGGCAGATGCTGCGACAGAATCATAGGGGATAATAGAGCAGGTGTAGCCCTTTGTGGGATACATTCTGTTCTATTTCTCAGTGCATACACTTACTTTACGGGACTTAATAGTATAGTTATTATCCCCATCGGTTTGTATGGTATCTGCTGCAGTACCTTTTTTTCATGGTACCCCAACAGATACCTTGAACCAATGTAATATCATACTGTGAACCCACCCAAAGTGCTTGTGGTGTTTGGGGGGCCCAGTGCACAGCTCTGCCCAGGGGCCCATTATGGTGTTAAGACGGCCCTGCATTCGATGTGTCTTTTGGTCTAGTTCTTGCTTATTTTCATAGATTTTTTTCAGTACAGGAAACTTCACTGTACTTGTTGTGACTCTTGGCATGTTTATGCACTATTATTTTTATGTGCAGCATGTCAAAAAGTGCACACAAAAGTGCAGCTGTGTGTCTGATGTGTGCTAATTCAATGGGACCTTAAAGTCATGTTTTTTGGTACGCATTTTGAAGTGTAATCACAACAAACAAAAAGTGAGTTTTGCAAGTCTAAAAAAACGTGCAAAAAAGACATTGTGTGAACCCAGCCATGGGCGTAACTAAAAAAGGCATGAGCAAAATATATGTGCAATTTGGTTCCTTTTTTGCAGTCCCCCTTGACTTTCCAGGGTGAAATGCGTTACGCATTGGCATGTACAAAAACCCCCCATCATATCCATTAATGGTCGTATTCCAATTGAAAACACTGGGGCACAACTGATGCAGTTTTTGAAATGTGTTTTGCTGTGTAAGATATCCATTTTATGCATTAAAAAATGTGTAAAAAAAAAACATTGTATGAACCCAGCCTTATGGTTAAAGTTTCAATTTGACTTAGAATTTTTTTATTTACATTCTTGCTCAGTCTAGTTTTAATAGTCGAGTAGGTGGTCTTAATAGATCATTGACAGCTATCTTTGTATAATCATGCATAGAAATACCTGTTGTTCACTGAGTAAGACCACTCACCGGACTCCAAGGCTAAGAATGAATAAGGCTGGGTTCATACAATGTTTTTGATACTCATTTTGATGCGTAAAATGCACATTTTACATGTGCTTTATGCACCAAAATACGCATAAAAAATATAGCAATAGTGAATCATTGTTTTCTATGTAAATACGCAACACTAGCGCACATGCTGCGTTTCCGCATGTGTCAGTTGATGCATTACGCAAGATGTTAAAAAAAAACTTGAGTGCATTATGCGTGTTTGACTTGCGTAATTTTACAATGTGCAGTCAATGGGGATTGTAAAAAATGGACCAAAAAAATTAATCAAATACAATGAAGTTTCATGTATGCATAAAAATATGCATCAAAACTCACACACAATGAACCAAACTCATGCACAATAATGCACCAAAATACACATGCAGCGCTGTTTCTAGGCTAAATCGTACTTTGAGTCGGGAGAAAAAAATTCTTCCCCCTATTCCTGATTGGCTCCCATTTAATCTTGCATTTTCCTTTTAGATGCAGGTTTAAGCACTATAATGCTATATTTTTTTTCTTTTTAATGTTTTATTTTAGTTAGTTTATATATTGTGCCACTCTTTAACTGTGGCTGATATATTAGCCCCAGTTACAGGGAAAATACAACTCCCTGGCGTCATTGCAGAGCTGATCGGGGTCTGATAAAATCCAGCAGCTTCTGCGGTCACCGAGCCCCAGCGGTCACATAAAGGCTTTCTGCTAATCTGTATATACAGTGCTCATTGAGCACTGTATATGCAATGATTGAGTAGGCAGGGACAGCGATAAACCATTCCTGCCTTCTCCCTGGAGAGTCATCCAATGGTGACAGCCGGCACTCTCCTCCCACAGCTGCACAGTTTGGCAGCTGCTATCTCTGCATTGCTGTTTTAAAAAGGCCGTGTTAGATACCAACCACCTGGATTTAGTCAACGGGTGATCGGCATCAGTAACACCCGGGCCGCACCACTTGTGGCTGCCAATAACATCGGGCCTATCAGCATCCCGTGAAGAAAACACGCATAGTAACACATGACAAAATTACAAGCTATAATGAAGCCTTTCCTACAAAATATATTTTAGTCTTATTAGCCTCTTCTGCCTTATAACTTGCTGCCTGCAAATAGGACACCATATTTAAGATGACGTGTTCCCTTTGAAGTGTAACACCAGGTTGAAGGTGCAATTTCCTAAAATGCCTTCATTAGTGGAAGTGCTCCAGATACCAGTAAGGATAATATTTGTTAAGGAAAGCTGCTGACAAGTCACATCCCCATGCTTGCTGCTTTGGAATGTTGATTAGTTACATAACACGGAAGTCTATTACGATTTATACCTAGATTGCAGACTTCTGCAAAGTTTGTTATGGTGACATCATCCCTGCTTACTCCGGGAGCAAAGTTCTAGTAAATGAACCTCTGCATCCTTAGGGCGCGTCACACGGCATAGGACAAATACCATCCGGTTTGCCGGACGGTATTTGTCCTGTTTTGCGCCCGTCCCCATGGCCGCAGGGGGGGGGGGGGCGGCGGCTTTTCTCTGCGATGAGCGGAGAAAAGCCCTCCCCCTTCACATTGAAAACCGGACGGAAGATTGTGCTTCTACAATGTTTAGCTGCTGGACCGCGGGCGGAAAAACCACCCGATGGAAAACCTGTACAGTGGGGACTGCTGCACGGGTTTTCTATAGAGCACAATTGTGCTCATTTTCGTCCAGTTTTTCAGGCGGTCTGAAAAACCGCAAACCGGCTGAAAAACTGGACGAAAAACCGTGCCGTGGGGACATGCCCTTATACCATATACTATTATTTTCAGAGTCTCAGCAAAACACAGGCTGTTAACTTTAGCTTCTATCCTCTGTATGTGCTGCACAGTCTGACCACCATGATGGTAGAGATCATGACCACATCCACCATCAGCAATACTATGATTTTTGCAGCGGATTGTAGCTTGTATGGTGAGTAGTCTGTATGTGTATCTTGTTCTGCACACTATAACTGCAGGTGACTATTTTACCTAATATCCCTTAACAGCAGCGTTATCTAATCTGAATTTTTAGGTTAATTTACGGCATACAATCTTGAATATGTTTAGTTGCAATGCAATTTGTTAAAACATGTACACATGACTGTTGTTATGTATACATTTTTAATAGATATTTTATAATCACTGTTAAGGCAAACAAACCCAAATTTAAAACTGTGATGTTTTCAGTGCTAATTTGTGCTTTTCCAGTGCTGTACGTAGTCTTCTATCTCTGCAGCCAAGCAGCAGCATTTCCTGTTTGAAAGCTGTCTGCTTTTCTGTGTAAAACTAAAAGCCCCATAATGCTTTGCTGTACTTTCTTTTCTGCCTTCGTCCTAACCTCATTGCATGCCCTGTTTCGTCCCTTAATTGGAGGTTTTAGGAGACAGGATTAGTGATGAGCGAACAGTAAAATGTTCGAGTCGAACCTCGAACTTTAGTGTGTTCGGTTTGAGGTTCAACTCAAACTGGAACCCCATTAAAGTCAATGGGAGAGGAAGTTCGGGTTAATTTTTTATACCTATGCAGGTGAGGAGAAGCCTTAATTACCATCCATAACAGTACACCAAAACTAGGTGCATTATACGCCAGGCACGACACATTGTAAAAATGATACGCTATGCGCCTCCATAACACAATGCGCCTATTGAGGCATATTATATAAACTAGTATTGATATGTCATGCCCCTCCATAGCGCAATGCGCCTCGATAGGCGCATTACATGCACTACCAATTATATTCTATGCGCCTTTTTAGATGCAATGCACCTTTTAGGCGCATTATGCTTACTATGCAAGTTATACCTAATGGCAGATTTTTGAGAGGAGCGTACTTTCTGGCACACTTTACTCTGATTTAAAGCGCCTAAAAACTGATGCAGCAAGGCAAATTTTCGGACATGTCGCCCTTTAAACTATTAAAATAGCATGTCGAATGCCATGTCGAACTCGAAGATTTACTCAAACGAACATTAAAATATTTGGCTCGGCTCGAGTTCTAAAAAATCGTGAAGTTCGATTCGAACTTAACTTTTCTCAAACGGCTCGATTAACACTAGACAAGATCAGAGTTGTGGCTTCAAAGGCTGGAAAAAGTCACCTAATCTCCTGGGCTCCACACGGAGCTGTTTCCTATATGTGCAAACGCACAGAATTATTGAGCTTCCTGTCATCAAACAGCTGATGTATGACTGCAGGAAGTCGACAAGAAATGGAATGGAAATACCTAACACCAAGGCCTAACTGTGAGAGAAATATTGTCATGGGGGCTGGCGCGGTGCCGTCGCCCCCCGCGGCTGCCCCCCCTGTCCGCAGGGGGTCCGGCGTGGGTGCCGCAGCTCCCCGCGACCATCCCCCTGCTGCCCGGGTCCCGGCGCCTGCTCACTTACCCGTCCACGCTCCTGTGCACGCTGCTCCTGCCTGTCCCGGCCGCCACCCACTGCTTAGGGCGCGCGTGCGACGGCTGGTCTGGCTTTAAAGGTCCAGCATACCGGTAATTAGTCTATTGCCGGCCACTGGTCCTATATATAGGAATACGCCCCCTGCACTCTCTGCCAGATTGTTGGTATGCGTTAGAAAGTCTAGAGAGTATTGGAGTTCCGTTTGATTACCCGTGTACCAGTCCATTCCGCTACGTTTCCTGACCTTGCCTGTTTGCCGCCTGTCCTGACCGTCTGCCTGTCTCTGACCACGAACCTCTGCCGCCTGCCCTGACCTTCTGCCTTTCCCCGACTACGTCTCTGGATTACCATTCTGTACCACGCATTACCCCAGCCGCCATCGCAAGCAAGTCACGTCAGGGGTAGCGACCTGGTAGCCTCACGCCGCAGCAAGTCCATCCCGCTTTGCGGCGGGCTCTGGTGAATACCGGGGGCTACTTAGACTCCGCTTCCTGGCGTGGCTTATCTATCATCGCTTGCGGTGGTCCAGCGAATCCACCGAACCCGTTACAAATATTATTTAGAATTATTTTTCCCACTGGAAAAACCCTTTATTAATGACTTTTCCTTTGGCCTCTGTCTTTTTCATTAAATAATCTCATTTAATTTTCACCTCAGTAGAGGCTCCTTAATCCAACGATCCAGTATTTTCTTTTAATGGAGGGCATACCTTACTGCCACCATTAATTTTCTATAAGAATCTAATTATTTCGCTCAGTAGTTACGTGGCACCGTCTGATGCCACATCACAGTTCAGAAGTGAACAAATTCAAAGGGTGATTGTCAGGCAGTTTCCAGAATGAAGAGCAGGTCCAGAGTCTTCCTTAAAAAGTATTCTTCATTAAATCCACTGTAAAAGCGGTACAGAACAAGCAACAAAGTCTGACGCGTTTCAGGTCTTTAGAATACAGACACTTTGGCTATGACTTGGATTTTTCTGCGGTGTTCCCCGTGTTCCTTGCATCTCCTGAACTCTTAGGGCTCATCCCCACGGCATAGAGCAAATACCGGTTGGATTATCCGACCGGTATTTGCTCTGTTTTGTGGCCATGCACACGGCCGCCGGCTTTTCTATGCTGTTTGCGGATAAAAGCTCTCCCCCCTCACATTGAGAATTTCATATTCCGCCCGAAAATCAGGCGGAAGAATGAACATGTTCACTGTTTTTCAGACTGCCAGCAACCCGTGCAGTGGGGACCGCAGCATAGAGTTTGCATAGAGGTCTGTGTAAAAGTTTGTCAGCCGGTTTACAGACGGCTTTCAAAACCGAAAACTGTCTGTAAAACCGGCTGAAAACCCCTAACCGTGGGGACAAGCCCTTACAGTTGAAGCTGGGTTTGTGTCTTATGATGTCAGGCAGTTTCACTTGATCATTACAGCCAATTAGCTGTGTAATCGGTGATGCTTTGACTGTTGCCGGATAAAGTAAACAGAAGCCTGGGACTTGGTCCATAGAGTTAGAACTGGAATGGTGGTGAGGAGAAAGGCAGTATGAGTTTTTATTTTTTTATTTTATCTGGGCAACAGTACCTTTAATTAATTTAAATAAAGGACAATCCCTTTAAGTAAGCAATGTTTCAAATCCTTGTGGTCTCTTATGAAACTGATGAATGCAGTAAAAGGGACCAATGTAGCCTAAAGGAGCTGGGGTCGAATTGAATAATTTCTGGGTCTAAATTGTGTGGATGTAATGATCAGAGTGAATGGATTTAAGGTCAGGATGGGATATGAATTAAAAGGGTATTCCAGTTAAATTGATTGGCTTTAAACATGAACATACAAGCAAAGGTAAATAAAGACTATTACCAAAGGAACAGCTTTTCTGATTTTGCTTTAGTTCCGACTTAAATGAGATCTTATCTTCTGATTTTATACACAAGCTTCCCTAGTTTACCAGCCACCTCTTTCTGCTTTAACAGGCTCCAGTAGTTGCTGGGATGGTTATGTCACTCCCTGCTACGTTTCTTATCTTCAATACTGGAGATTGTTTACATTAATTACTGAGAAGCTTTAACCCTTTAGAGCTCTGTAGCCTTCTGTCCTATTATTAAATTTTTTCTATTAACCTTGTTCCTCTACTAGGCTTAGCTAAATTAGAGATGAAATGCCAATCACTGCTGAGCATCATCCACAGCCTAAACAGGAAGTGGGAATCTGAAGCTGGCTGTGGTTCTTTGGAACAGCATGGTGAGAATACCTCTTTAATTTTGGAGTCTGGGTGAATTTGAGGTTTGTGACTGGAATCTTATTTTATTTAGGGATCTGGGGTATGAATTAATTTACCCCTGTGAATTTTACTACAGATAAACAAGTAGAGATTCCGTCTCATCTTGAATGCAGATCAGACACCTGGTCAGTCCCGTTACAGATTCGTCTATCAACTTGCACAGATCCCAACCCTCAGTCTCAGGGCGTAATGCAACTTGATAAACATAATTGAAATGGATCCAGCATACGTTGAAACAAAGATCAATGCTTTATTCTAGTCCATAAGTGCATAGATAAAATTATGGCAAAAAAAACCGACACGTTTCGGGCACAAATACTTGCCCTTGTTCACCAATGACAAGGGCAAGTATTTGTGTCCGAAACGCGTCGTTTTTTTTTTGCCGTACTTTTATCTCTGCACTTATGGACTAGAATAAAGCATTTATCTTCATTTCAACGTATGCTGGATCCATTTCTATTATGTTTATCAAGGTGAATTTTACTACTCTTTTTGGGTACTACAGTCTATCCGTTATGTCCATGTGCTTCTATTATGCCTATGTGCTTCTAGATTATCAATATCTATGACCAGTTACAGTCTTAGGCTGCTTTCACACTGCAGAGAATACCTCAACCTTGTAGCCTCAGCATGCTCCTGTGAGATTTCTATCTGTTTCAGGCCATTGGGACTATAAAAAATATTTAATATATGATAATCCTATTGGTGGAGATAAGGCTGCGTTTACACGGTAAAGACCAAATACCAGTTGGGAAATGCCGACCCAGTATTTGGTCTTTTTTTGGCAAGGGGGTGGAGGGAGCTCTTGTCCGCGGTTTATGGATTCAAGCCACCCCTCTTCCCACCCACATGTTCATCTGAAAACCGGGCGGAAGAATGAACATGTTCTAAATGTTTCGGAACGTCGGCGGTGTAAAAAACCGTCTGGTGGAAAATCCGTGCAGTGTGGACTACTGCATAGATTTTCTATTAATGTCAATGTAAAAGGTTGACAGTCGGTTTACAGATGGCTTTCAAATCCAAAAACCATCTGTAAAACCAAAGGAAAACCTGTGCTATGGATACATGCCCTAAGCTAGCTACATCGGCAGGTAAGGTAATGATTAAAGTCTGCCCTAAGGCTTCATTGTTAAATCCAGGAAACAAAGTCAATATATTTGAAGCAATCATGTTAACTTCATGATGCGATTCTTTTTTTTAGATTTGCACTAGACTCCTGAAAGATCTTAGTAAATGTATTTATACAGTAATGCATCATATACAGGGAACCTTATCAGTTTCAGATAATGAAGTAGATCAATGGTCAAGGACGGTACTTAGAGTTGCAGTGTATACAGACATGACTTAAAGGGGATTTATTTATTGTTTTATGATTTCTGTTTCATTTACTAATGAAGTGAACATATCAATCCGCCTAATTCAGCTTTCATCCATTTGCTAATTGATTTGCAACACAGCAGCCACTGGGAGAATCTATTGGATATACAAGAACTGAAGAAAATAATGAGCACATCAATCTGTCCATTGCTTCTATAGGCTGACACACTGACCGAGTTTCTTATCTCGACTACTTGTAGGGTTATATTTGTTAGTTTATATTTGTGTGTAGAAAAAACCCCAGCCTGCATACATACATTGGCTAACCCTGCTGCATTTTACAGGCTAAGGTAGAAGAGATTTGTCTTGCAGAAACACTAAAATCCACATGGTTTAGGCAAGGCTTGATTTATCCAGAGACACAATAGGGAAAAGATACCTGATGAAGGGAACTTATAAGAATACCTTAAGGGTGACATGTCCGAAAAGTGGTGACAGCATGTCAGTTTTGCGGCACATTAAATCAGTTTAAAGTGCGCCTGAAAGTACGAACCTTTCTGGTGTCTGTATACCTTGCATAGTAAAATTAATGAGCCAATCTAGGCACACATCGTATCGTTGCTAGTATATTTGATGCGCCTTTTTAGTGAGAAAAACATGCACATGTGTCTTTTTATATAGTATATGTAAACTTCTGGTTTCAACTGTAAGATATTTAGATATATATATATATATATATATATATATACACACATATATATATATATATATATATATATATATATTAGGTATCACAACATCTATAACAACAAATATATAAATATAGAGCATGCTGAACAGTGAAAAATCTATAAAAAACAAAGCTGGATTTAAATTTTTTTTCCTCCACAAAGAAAATAAAGAAAACCTAAGGTATGGGATATACAGTATGTAACCACAAACGGTATCTGTAAAATAATTTAACCCGTCCTGCATAAAACAAGCCCCAAAGCCTTCTTCATGCACTAAGGCTATGTCCACACGGCGAAATTGCGGCGCGTACTGTACGGCCGCAATTACGCCGGGTGCTTTGGGAGTAGATCTGATACGTGCATACTCCGGCAGCGCATGCGATGAGGCGGCAGCCCATCGGCCCCATTGACAGTCATTACTTGCGGCGCTTATTCGCCGCAAGTAATTGACATGTCACTTATCTCCCCGCGCCTACAATACAGGACACCTCCCTGTATTATATGGGGCACAGGACACCTCGCTGTATTATATGGGGGTGCATTACCTACACCACCGGGACATCATGCTACCAGGGCTTAATCATGGCTGTGTCCGTCAGATGCTGCAGGAATAAGTCATCTCTGCGGTTTATGGCTCCTCCGTATTCGGGGCCCAGCTCTCATGAATAATCTGTTTATTTGAGTATTTGGCTCTATGGTCTCCATCTGCCCCCCAGCGCTTCATCTTGTGCCTGACACATTTATTAACCTGCGCTGCACTGAGCAATCAGTCAGAAATCATTTCCTGAAGTCAGGATTTATCTGCTGAGAGTAATAGTGTCCTACAGCAGAAGTGGCCTCACCACCCACGTCATATCGTATTGTACCAGCGGGGAGAGGAGGCGTAATCCATAGTTCTCTATGAGAACTATGGATTAGCGTAATTTTGATGCGCAGCTTGCCCGTATTAGAGCGCAAATACGCGGCAAAATGCGCGCCAAAATTTGCCTGTGTGAACATAGCCTAAGGGCCACATGTATGAAAACTGTGTAGGTCTAAAATTCACTTTGTTGCCCATTTCAACCATTCAGAGTGCCCCTTTCATTCTTCCAGAGCACTATAGGAAGTGAAAGGAGCACTCTGATTGGTTGCTATGAACAATGAATTTTAAACCTAGACACTTTCATACATGTGGCCCTAAGTTTGGATTTTTTGATGCACCACAAAAACATACCAAAAAAAAAGAGTTTGCTGTACTTTCAGAAGCAAGGTCAACTTTTGCTTGAATACATGAGGTCATGTGGTTAGTTAATTACACATTGTTGGTACGGTCAGGTTAGTCTTATATGTTATATGAAGTTATTACTCTTCTAGATAGTTCACCTGTGTGAGTTTTCATAGGAACAAAACAGTTTTTCTATATGGGTGTGTAATCATCATAGAACTCTAAAAATATATCAGCGATTTTGTGTAATATAATCAGGAGGAACAATATGTTTCAACAAATAATAGCTTATAAAGCAGCAATTAATATGTCATGATACTTAAAATAGTCATTCGTATTGCATGATCCAGCGTAACAGCTCTTAGAGGCTAAACAAATTACAGCCATGGGGTTTACTGCATACGCTCTGAGAAGTTGTCACAGGAAAACCTGAATATATTATTCTAAGGATATGTTTATACAGGGAGGATACACTGCACATTCTGCACAATGCATTCACGTGTGTATACTAGAGTAGCAGCAAAGTGAATGATACTAAAGAAAACCCGTCAAATTCTAAAATCAAAATTTACAAAATGGATCCACAGTAAAATCCACAACTGCAGAAAAACAAATCTGCAAAAATCTGCACTGACATCCAGAAATACTGTGGATTTCCACTGCTGAGAATCGGCAGCATTTGCCTCCTGTGTGAACATAACCCTAGAGATTTTACCCTAGTGCTATATTTATACATGGATTCTGAAATGCACAGGCTTCCATTTTTTTAGTTGTCAGCCACCCTTAAGCTATGTTCACACGGCTTAAAATGGGCCGTATTTCGGTCCATAATTACGCGCCGAAGTGCGCAAATTACGGGTTGAAAACGGCCTATTCATTACGGTAATCCACAGTTCTCATAGAGATCTATGGATTACGTCTCCTCTCCCCGCCCGGCGAAGCCGGGCGGGGAGAGATAATTGACATGTGAATTACTAGCGGCGTATACGCGCCGCTGGCAATTAAAGTATATGGGCCGGCGAAGTGCCGGCCCCCTGCTCAGTCCCCCGGTCACACGGCATAATTGCGGGCCGTAATTACGCCCTGCAAATACACCGTGTGAACATAGCCTTAGTCCTGGAGAAGAAGAGATTGGGAGGAGAAATAAAACCAGTATTCGTGTACATAATATTAACTAAAGGAGCGGTTGCTGAGTTCCTATTAAAAAAGTTGTCCAAATAAAATAAAAAAAAGACATATGCCTTCATTTGTATAAAATGAACTGGACCTCTATTGGATAAAAAAAAAGATTTTTTTTTTCTTTTATTCAATTGGGTACTTGTTTTAAAATATTCTTTAGGGGAGTTAGTTGGACACCCCCTTTCAGATCATGACAGGACTTCCTCTCCTTGCAGCATGTACTGAACTACATTGTTAGAAAAATATATGGTGCATTTGCTGTGGAAAGATTTTATATTGGTAGAAAGGGGTTTTCTAAGAATATAAATTGATGGGGCATCAACTAGGGCATAGCGACAACTTCAGTGTTTTTCCGTCTTGTGCAACATTCCATTCATGTAGCTGGTACTGCCGTATGGGACCTGGCCACACTGTGAAACAAGGAGCTACCATCCCCTTGTTTCAAAGGTTCTTACTACCATATCAGCGACACACATACAATTGAGATGAACAGCAGGACAGAGAGAGCTCCCTTTACCTGCCATATGTCACTGCACAGGCGGCGCAATGAAGTGACGCCATCACACCACTTGCCCCAAGTCTAAGGCCGTGTTCACACGGCTTATTCTCGACGGATTTGTGAGCCGTATTGAGCTCACAAATCCGCCGTGAATAAGGGGCGGGACGGGGACGGGCCGGAGCGCGCGGGGGCGCCGCTCCCGGCCCCATAGACAATGCATTGTTTACGGCACGTACGCGCCGTAAATAATGTGCATGTCACTTTCTCCCCCTGCGGCGGATTCGCTGAGCGGGGAGGAGTGACGGAATCCACTGTTCTCTATGAGAGCAGTGGATTACCGTAATGACGGGGACGGATTGGCACCGTACTGCAGCGCAAATCTGGCGCGGAGTACGGCACCAATCCGTGCCCAAATAAGCCGCGTGAACGAGGTCTAAAACACCCAGCTTGTGGCCTAGAGCAGTCGGACACAGTTGGGGAGCATGGAGACGTGAGTATTATTTTTTTTTTTTAATCTATGATGGGGTGAATATATTTCTGGAGCGTAATAATATAACAAGTTATAGAGACCAGGATTCTGGAGTAGAGTCGTTGATCCAGGGATTATTCTGATTGCCAGATTGGAGTTGGGAAATAATTTTTTCCCCAAAATGAGGACAATGGGCTCCTGCCTCATTGGGGTTTTTGCCAACACTTTAGCAAAATAGGCTGAACTGGATGGACGTATGTCTTTTTTCGGCCTAACAAACTATGTAACTATGTAACTATATATCGCTATCCACGTACTGGGGGGCACTATATGGTTACCTACCGGGGGGGACGGGGACCCTGTACTGTATAGTAACTATATAGGATTCCCCCTAGTAGGTAGGTAGTTATATAGGGGCACCCCAGTAGGTAGCTAAATGTGCTATGGGGGGGGGGCCCCTATATAGCTCCAACCTACTGGGGGCCCCTATGAGCCTACCTACTTATTGGGAGGCCCCTATCTACCTACCTTTGGGCCCCATATACCTACCTACATATTGGGAGCCCTATATACCTACTGACATACTGGGTGGCCATATATACCTACCTACTGGGGGGCCCCTATATATCTACTTATATGCTTGGGGTCCCTGTATATCTACTTACAGACCTATCTACCTAACTACCTTCTGGGGGCCCTATATGCCTACTTACCTACTGGGGGGGGTCTATATACCTACCTACCAAATGGGGGCCCTATATACCTAACTATAAATACCCTATATACCTAGCTACAAGAGGGGGTCTTATATACCTACCTCCATCTTGATCCCTGTATAACTACCTACTTACTGGGGGGCTAAATACCTACCGAAGGGACCTATATACATAGTTATCAGGGGCCCTACGTACCTAAATACCAGGGCACCAAGAGGGTAATTATTACCATTTGGGGCACTATGGATAGGGAGTTAGAAAATTAAGGAGCCTAAGGTATTTGTGTTGTGAATTCTACAGGGACGAGTTGTGGCCGGGAGAAGTCATCTGGTGCTCTAGGCCAGATGGAGAAGCAAAGGGGGAGTAAACGACTCATAAGACAAGACATCGCCTGTCAGTCACTAAATGTAACTGCACTGTAATCACTTATGTGTGCAGAGCACCTGTGTACACTTGTATCTATAGGGTCATTGTATGGAGGTAATATTGGTGTTGGTGTAATGGTTTATATTCAGTTACAATATGGTGGTATTATTCAGTCACTTTATGGTGGTGATATCTGGTCAGGATGTGGCAGTATTATTCAGTTCTTGTATATTGTTGTTATTTGGCAATATTGCTATACTGGTTTGGTTATTAACATTATAGTGGCATTAGTTACTACATAGTGGTGACACGCGGTAGTCATGCCACGGTATTTGCTGGCCCTTGTATACATACTTATCCGCGAAATATAGATAAACTGTACGTTGTAAAATCCAACGCACCTTATACTTTTAAATAGGGAGTCTGCTGCGTCAAACAGATCAAGAATTGACATGACAATTCTTTTAACAGATCCAAAAGACGCATCAGAAAGACGCAAGTAAACACACATTGGCGATCACTTGTCTAAACGCTGACATTGTAAAATCACACTGCGCATTGTCAGATGCGTGTTTGGGTCCGTTTAGGGACGGATACAACACGCAGTGTGAACATACCCTTAGTCTTTTTTCATCTTTGGGTCAATGAAATATAATTTATTTTTATGAACAACCTTTTGTAAAAAAAAATAGACACACACCACGGCAGAAATGCTTAATGCAGATCCTGTCCTGCTGCTTTATGGTTACAGTGGAAGAATCATTTAGATCATTTTTAATTAACACATTAAGATCCATATGAAGCAACACAAAGCAAGGAGCAATGTGTTCACGCTGAGCAGGTAGCCATGCATGCACTGATCACTAGCAATTCACCCTCTGCTGAGTGTTGCAATCATGAAAGGGAGAGGTTGGTGCCTGTGATGTAATAGTAAAATTAATTGTTAATATAATATAAATTAACTACTTAATTGTGTACTAATGAAATGTCTATGCAAAATCCTCAGAGAAGCTTCTGGTTTAAGGATGTCTGTACATGGTGCGGCCGAGGTAACCACATGCAATTATTACTTATAGTCATGCTGCATGTGGACTTACAGTTTCAAACTATGGCAAGAACAGGGGCTTTATGGCACTTAGTGGTAAACTCTGTGGTTTCCACAGCTCAGTCGCACCATGTACAATCAACCTAAGTGAAGACTTGCACAACTTTGGAGGTGCCATCACTGATTCCCTGGCAAACTCATGCAGGTACTAGCGGCAGTGCTTTTGTCCGCAGGTGTCCGTCATTCTATGGGACTCTGGCCTCACACATAAATATCCTCAGAAATGCTCTATTCAGATATGAAAGCTTTACTATTACAGCCCACCACGTAGTGGAATAATTGAATTTATAGTCCCCATTTGAAAACTGTAGGATGCTGTTTATGGCATCCTGTGTCAGACTAGGGATCATTGGCAGCATCAGAGGAAATCATTTTGAGTGTCCGTCTACAGAGAACATGTAAATTTTTATCATCAGGGATGTAGCTACAGGCTTTTTGACACGTTTTTGAATGTGTTTTTGTGCAGAAAGGCATAGCAGTTAAAGGGGTTGTCTCACTACATTGATTTCTCCTGTTTTCTTGGTTTCATTTTGAATTCAGGGGCGTGTTTACTGGCTTCTACTAGGCTGCAGTAGACGCCGGGTCTGTAGCTATAGCAACCAGCTCTGGCAGCCTACCGGGAGAGATTAAACAGGTCTGTAGCTATAGCAACTTGAGGAGCTGATGCAGCCCATACAGGAGGGGATATCTCAGAATTGGTAGGACACTGTTAATGGACACATATTGCAAAGTTACTTGTTTTTGCAAGATCTTTAACGTAAAAAGCAATCCTTGTAGTGAGACAACCCCTTTAATGCTGTATATTTCTGCACAAAAACACACCAAAAACCACTCCATGTAAAAGCAGCCTTAGGCCTTAGTGCAAAACTTCAGCTTTGGCTCCCTTCTGAAATTATTTGAATTACATACCATACCCTCTAAAACTAATTATATTACACACTTTACCCTCTGAAATGATTCATAATACACACTGTACCCCCTTCAATTATTCATATTATAACCCCCAAAATGAATTATATTACACAACATACCCCTGAAAGTAATTACATTAATTGAATTACATTTAGCAGATTTCTAGCTCTTGCGGACAGGTTCTTCTGTTCAGTCAGTTTGTTATTTAGTGCCAATATCGTATTTATCTTGGTCTCATGTTTTGTATTCGAACCCCTTTGATTGTACAGCGCCCTGGAATTAATGCTGCTCAAAAATAAATTCTGTATGTACTCGAAAAAGCCTTCATTGGCTTATACTCTAGTCATCATTGGTGTCTAGGCGCTTCCATGGCCCGGTCGCCGGCGGAGATCTCTTCAGCTGTATGCGACGACTCCTCTGGAAGCGCATACAGCTGACTCTCGAGTTACCCATCGGCGTCTAGGCGCTGCCATGGCCCAGGCACTCAGCAGGGATACCTCATATGTATGTAACCCCTCTGGGAGTGCATACAGCTGACTCTCGAGTTACCCGTCTGCCATATACTGTGCGCTGATGGGGATCTCTTCAGCTGTATGCAACTCCTCTGGGAGCGCATACAGCTGAAGACATTATTGCGGAGCAGAGAGCGAGCCTTCTGGAGTATCCAGCACAGGCAGCGTGAGTGTCATCATGCTGCCTGTGCCAGAAGACAGAGCACATTGGAGCAGTGGGGGAGAAAGGTGAGTACTTGTATTTTTAATTTTTTTCAAAAACCCTGCCTATACCTGCCTATGGGAGACATATAGCTGCCTACGGTGGACCTATACCTGCCTATACCTGCCTATGGGGGACATATACCTGTCTATACTTGCTTATGGGGGACATATACCTGCCTATGGGGGAAATATACATGCCTATAACCTGCCAATGGGGGACATTAAACTGCCTACACCTGCCTATGGGGGACAATTACATGCCTATGGGGGACATTAAACTGCATATACCTACCTATGGGGGACATTAAACTGCCTATGGGGGACATTAAACTCTCTATACCTGCCTATGTAATTTTATTGGTATCCATTTTTATTTTTTAAATTTACCAGTAGCCGCTGCATTTTCCACCCTAGGCTTATACTCGAGTCAATACGTTTTCCCAGTTTTATGTGTCAAAAATCGGTGCCTCAGCTTATATTCGGGTCGGCTTATACTCTAGTATATATGGTAATAATAAATTACACACTGTACCCACTAAAATTAATTATAATACACACTGTGGCACCAGAAAGGGTTTTATAATATACACTGTACTCCCTAAAATGTTTAAATATCACACACTTGGTGGTCTAGGGCAGTGAGAGGGCTAATGTAAGAATTGTTGGTGGTGTGTGTAGAGGTTTAAGAGATTGATTTGCTTTAAAAAATAAATAATAATATACTGTTGTGAAAATAAAATAAAAAATCATACTTGTCTTACCACTCTCCTCTATTCCAGTGATGACAGTGCTGGTGCTCTCCCCAGGTTTTTTATTTACTACTGGCTGCTGGCAGTCGGCTCTTGAGCAAGGCAGCTACTAATTGGCTACAGTGGTCACGTGCCACTGCGTGGAGCTTTTACTTCTGAATGGCACAGTCAGGCAATGGCATGAGAGTGCTGCAACCAATCAGTGGTGGTAGTACTCACGAGCCGACCACTAACAGGAAACAGAAGAACCAGAGAGACCGCTGACAGGTTCATAGCAGACACAGAGGTAAGTGGAGAAGTTTGAGTTTTTTAATTTATGTAGTAATAACTTAAATTTATTTTAACAAAAACAAACAATAACAAACAACACCTTTGATGGATTATTGGAGGTCTAGGGCAGTGTAGAGGTTAATGTAAGCATCCTTGATGGGCTAGAACAGTGTAGAGGTTAATGTAAGCATCCTTGGAGGGCTAGGGCAGTGTAGCGGTTTATTAATAGATCCCTAAAGAAGGGGAAATTATAGTGCTAATGCTGCATGCCTGGTGGTCTAGTACAGTGCAAGGATTAATGTAAGCATCCCTGGTGATTTGGGCAGTACAGGGGTTAATGTAAGCATCCCTGGTGAACTAGTACAGTAAGGGTATGTTCACACGGTTTATTTCCAGGCGTAATTGCGGGCGTATTTCGCCACGCTATTGTGCTTAATACGCGGCGAGATGCGCGCTGCAATTACGGTAATTCATAGCTCTCATAGAGAACTATGGATTACGCCTATTGTATGCGCAGGGAGATAAGTGACATGTCAAATATTCGCGGCGCGCATCTCACCACATATTAAGCACAAATATGCGGCAAAATGCACGCCGAATTTACGCCGTGTGAACATACCATAATAGCTATGCACCTGTGCATTATCTCATGAGAACAACTCCAATCATTATCCCCAGTCAAGGCATGTGAATATCTCCTCCTCTTTGTGACTCACCTTCATGAGCCTTTTTGTCTGTTTCAATACAACTTGTATATAAAGATATCCTTCCTTTCAATGGCTGCCAAAAAATATTACAATTCACCTGCATCATGCACAGCAGGGAAAATGCCTGATTGACCTTAGATTCCCCAGCAGAATGAATTGTTTGCTGTCAGTGCTAGAAATAGGACTAATTGGTGATCAAACAATCGAATTGGGGGCCACATTCTGTAAGGCCAAATATGAAACTATATCATATAAAATCATGGATGTTGTACACACTTGATCTTTGTCTGAATGAGCAACTACTTGGATAACACGTTTACTACTGAGAGCTCATTATCACTTTACCACATTCATATGATAATACAGATGATCATTAGCAATGGATAAATGGATGCAGCAGAACCAGGATAATTAGCAAGGAAGTACATACAATACTAGTCTCCCAAGATCTATTTATACCCAGTACTGTATCTAGAACAAGGTATCATCCTCTACATCTTGAGGAAAGAAGGTTTCTACATAAACATAGAAAGGGATTCTTTACTGTAAGAGCAGTGAGACTGTATAACTTTCTGCCAGAGGAACTTGTCATTGTAAATTCACTAACAGAGTCCAAAAAGTGTCTGGATGCATCTCTATATTGTAATAATATAACAAGTTATAGTTACTAGGATTCTGGAGAAGGGTCATTGATCCAGGGATTTATTCTGATTGTCAGATTGGAGTCAGGAAGAAAATGACACTTCTCCCATGCTTCCCCCATTCTCTGGAACTCACTCTCCCAACACCTCAGACTCTCCCCCACCTTCACCAGGTTCAAAGGCAACCTGAAAACCCATTTCTTCAGGATAGCCTACAACCTTTAATAACCCTGCTGCCACTTTACTACCCCACAAACATTTCTGCCCTCCACCTTCTGTCTCTTTCCTCCTCCTTGTAGATTGTAATCCCTCGTGGGCAGGGTCCTCTCTCCCTTTGTTGTGCCAGTTGTAAGTCATTCATCCTTATCATTGTACTCATTTGACATGTTATGTATGTAACCCCCTTTGATTGTACAGTGCCATGGAATCAGTGGCGCGTTAAAATAAATAATAATAATTGGCTTCTACCTCATGGGGGTTTTTGTCTTCCTTTGGATCAACACTATAGGAAAATAGACTAAACTGGATATCTTTTTTCAGCCTTACAAACTATTATTATTATTTATTTTAAAGCGCCATTGATTCCAGGGCGCTGTACATTCGAGGGGGTTACATACATAACATAAGTCAAACGAGTACAATGATAAGTGATTAATGACAATTGGCACGACAGAGGGAGAGAGAGGACCCTACTCGCGAGGGCTTACAATCTACAAGGAGGGGGAAGAGACAGGAGGTGAGGGGCAGACATGTCTGTGGAGGAAGTAGTGACAACAAGGTTAGTGTTGGTTATAGGCAAGCCTGAAGAAATGGGTTTTCAGGTTGCTTTTGAAGTTGGTGAAAGTGGAGGAGAGTTTGATGTGTTGGGGCAGTGACTATGTAACTATGTAACTATGTAACTATGTAGTCCATGTATGCACATATTAACCCTTAATCCGCCGCGGGGGGGAGAAAGTGACATGCGCGTACGTGCCGTAAATAATGCATTGTCTATGGGGCCAGCGGGCAGCGCCCCCGCCCCTAATTCAAGCCGTAACTGCAGGCGAAATCCGGCCCGCAATTACGGCTTGAATTAGCTGTGTGAAAACGGCCTTAGGGTATTTTCACATGGGGGTTATTTCGGCGCGCATTTTTGCTCTAATATCGGCGAGATGCGCACCAAAATTACAGTAATCCATAGTTCTCTATGAGAACTATGGATTACGCCTCCTCTTCCCGCTCGTACAATATGATCGTATTGTACGCGCGGGGAGATAAGTGAAGTGGGGGTACATGCGAGCTCCCAAAACACACGATGTATTGCATTGTACGCGCCGTAGTACATCGTGTGAACATACCCTTACCATTACCACACTGAGCATAGTGTGACTCAACATGTTGTACCACACTGTATAGGTCTAGATAGAGAGAAACATGGCAATGCAAATATAAAATATAATAGGAGCATTTTTGTACAAAATCCCTGGCTGCACTACTGGTTGGAGGAACGGTTTGAAGACAAGTGGTAAGGATAGGTGAAGGATTTGTTTTTGGCTATATTTACACAGGTAGAAAATCTAAATAAGGGGTCTTGAAAGGGGTTGATGCTCAAAACCTGATATACTCCATGGATAGGATTGGCACTGTTTTAAGATCATTTTTTCTAAACTCGTGCAACTGCGGATTTCATTTCATGGTGATCTCGGTCCTTAGTGCTGGTAAATGGCCATTATGATGGGATCCAGATTTTCCCATTCTGGGGCATCATACCCTCATACAGAAGATACTATTAGCATTATTCTGACACACCTCCATGTCATATCTTAAAGGGGTTTTACCACAAAGTGAGTTCCTTACCTCTTATCTGCTCAGGAGAGAAGATAAACAAAGCATGCAGTGTCATGAATGGCTGCAGGGGTGAGAGGGAGGGGGGCTGAGCAGAGAGCGAGTAAGCAGAGAGAATCTGCAAAGTTTACTCAAATAATTACATTACAACCAGTGACTTCTCTATACAGCAGACAGCCTCATACACTGCACTTTTCTCCCCTGCCCCTTGCAAACTCCTTCATGTTCCCTGTCATCAGATAAGAAGTGCAAACACGCAAGCGTGGCCAGATTAGCTCCTGTCAGTGTCTTGGTCGTGTCTAATGTAAACTGTCAGGAAACTAAGGGGGACTGAGCAATGCTGTAGCTCTCAGAGGCTTCACTTTTTGTAATCACATATATTTAGAAAAGTGATTAAATACCTTTTTTGGAGGATCCCACGTCAACATTACATCGTGGCAAAACCCCTTTAAGCAATAGACTATTGCATATCATACTCACTGATTTAAAATTTGCATTAAAGATATTGCCCTTATACATCTGTACACACTCACCTATAGCTCTTCTCCTTAAGCCACGTTATCGCTTGTGTTCATGTAACTCAGGGACAATAGAGTAAAGATCCTCCTGATTATACCAGAACACACCCCTTTGGCTTCAATGCAGGATAAGAGCTTGCTTGCCAGTGCTGCCTGACTTGGTGTTATTCCAAACTTACGTATAGTAGTAAATTGCATAAACGAGTTTACTATAGTAAAGATATCTTACAATTAAATATCATTTCCGTATACAGCTCGCTCCTCAATCATTTCTTAGTACATGTGTTTTTCTCCTTATACAGGCCTGATAACAGTGATAGGACCAAAGGCCCCCTTACACATTAGCCAATACTTGACGGAACCCGGTGATTTCATCAGGACTCTTTGAAAAAAGGATTGGACATGTTAAATTTCAATGCCTTCTTTTGTATTCCATAGAGATAAGATGCCGTCAGAGGTGTCTTGGAGTAGTTTTCTCTACTATCTCCATTGAGAACACAAACATGCCCAGCGAGAAGAACCTGCGTGTGAATGGGGGAGTAAGTAGGAAACACTGTTGGCAAAATATTCATTTAGCCAACAGCTAGTGAACTTATGTGGGCATCTTTAGTGGGCATTGAACTTGAAATTTTCCAAATGAATTTCATAAGTAAAAGGGTCTGCAGCTGCTGGTGCGGATGCTTACCTCTGCTCCGCTCCATGTGGTTTGTTTGATCCCTACTCTGTCTGCTTGTCTTGTCGTACCTGTCTGCTGCACCACCAATGTGCACCACCAATATTCTCCCTGATGATTAATGAAGTCTGGTGGAACTTTAAAGGGACACTTCTCTATTTCCACATATTATCTTTAATAGTGATTAATGCTGTTCCCAAGCTATTTCTGTGTACTGATTCCTGATATTGACCCGCCTATGCTTTGACCTCACTACCTCTCTGCCGCCTTGACCTTACTTCCTGCTTTGACTCTGTATGACTCGACTTATGGCTAATTTTACTAAACCTTGTGTCTGCTCCCTGGTACAGAGATTGAAAATCTACTATTGCTGTACATTACCACATTGGGGGGGTAGTGGCTTGGGAGTTCCCTGTAGTGAAATCCAGATGGGATTAAGGCCAAAAATCAAGGGGCTACTATGATTGTATGGTTCTTCAGAAAAGCCTATGTGTGACCCAGTGAATACACCATCTGTCTGTGGAGAGTTGTTATATACATGTTGTCCTTCAAAAGAAGTTTAGTTTTGGGTGAAATTTGCATTAACTTACAATCATAAATCTTTACTTATTTTAGGGTCTTCATCAGAGATGTTTAGCTTCCCACTTGATCTCTACAGGCTTTGAACAGTGCATCAATGTCTTCAAATATGGAACAGGGTAATGTAAAACAACAACCCCATTCACATGAAATAGGTGGCGATAAGTAAGTCAGCTCGCTTGGGTAATGGGAATTACAGAAGACCCAACTTCTTCTTCCACATAGTTTTAAAACTTAGAGCCATAGAGTAATGTGAACAGATAAAACTAATGGGATCATTTGGAAACAGATTCCCAACATGACAGAATCATAATGCTCCCTCAGTTTAGACATTCAATGAAATTGTATCATGAGAGTCCTTATAGATATTCTGAGTGAAGTAACTTTTTAGTTCAACATTGTATGGCTTGTAATGCATTCAAGAATCTCTATCAGCAGTTGTGGCAATTCATTAGAGAGTTCAAGCTAAAGGACCCCAAAGAGTCAAATTTATCCTCTGACTTGTCATAAAGATAACTCAAAGTAATTAGCCATCCTTGAGCACCAATTTTTACATCTAAGTAATAAATTCTGTGCTGGCTAATTTCTTCATATACCTTGATGGCAGATGCAGTTTCAAATCCTGTGTATAGATATAGAATTAATTGGGTTAAATACAATTAGAAAAACATAAGGCAACATGTATAAAATTAGGCACCGGCACGCCAGTTCTGATTTCATATAGATGAGTGTAGAATATGACAGTATGTATTGAAATAGTGTTATGTGCCAAACATTTTGACCCATAGAGTGTTATGCACCAAACATTGTGGCCCATAGAGTGTTATGCCCCAAATTTTGTCTCAGCCACGGTATGGAGTTGTAGGGCAGTTTTGCACCAAACTTTGGCACATTCTTGGTGCATTCGAAGTGTTGTGTTCTAGTGCAGACTGCTCCAAGTTTTGGCATACAACTATTCATACATCTGTCACACAGGGCTATGACAGTCTTTTGGCTCAAAGTACGCTAGAAACCTGGTGTGGCCCCATTCATACATGTCACCCATAGATTTTTTTTTTTTTTAAGAAAAAGCACCACTTTTGTCCATGATCTGTGTCTGGTATTGTAGCTTAGTCCCATTAAAGTGACTGGGGGTGAACTGCAATACCAAGATGGCCCATGCATAAGCATGAAGCTAAGTTCTTCAAAACTCATACAACCCCTTTAAACATTACCACAGCCACCACTAGAGGAAGCCTCAGATCTTGTTGTATACTGCTCATAACACAGTATACATTAAATGGGGTTTTACTGCAAAGTATTGATGTGGAAAGCTTGCAAATTAAATAATACAATTTTCACTTTCATCATTATTAAAAATTCTTTAGCATTTTTGTTTTAGGTGCTCCCTAAAACTCACATTTAGCCTTAGTGCACACTACATTATTTTGAACAGATGATTAATCCATTGTCTGGTTTTGTGATGCACGGATAAACGTATATGTTAACATGTTCATTGACTCATGTAGGTGAACGGATGTGCAACATACATTGACATAGAGTCCGCTTTTACATTTCAAATATCTGTAAAATTTTAACAGATGGAAGTCCTGCACTTTTTCAATTGAACAAAAGAGTACACTTTACAGTATACATTTTTTAAAAGTCTATGTCAATGGAAACCCCCTTAAAAAGGGTTTTACCATAAAGTAATTTAATTCCTGCTTTGTTTTGCTTCAGCTTTCAGTGTGCTCAAAGCTAGCTAGGTAGATTGGGGCCCCCGGGCGGTAGATAGGCAGAATGGGGCCCCCGGGCAGTAGCTAGGTAGATAGGGTCCCCCAGTGTGTAGGTACTCACCTTTCCGCACCCCCCCGGTTTTTCCATCTGCTCCCAGCCCCAAGCCTTGTGCTTTAGGCTTGGAGCCTAGGACAGGAAGCTGCGCAGATGGCGTGATGACGGCAAGATGGGGCAAGAGGCGCTCAGTTCTCTTTGCCCTGCCGTACATCTTAATTGTTTGGACATCCAAAGGCTTGTTCTCTTTACCATTTCTGTGAAACATTTGGGCAGTACCCGCCGGCTGCTGCGGGCCCCCCTTGTCTCACAGAGCAGCCGGACCCCGTACAGCAATACTGCCTGTACTGCCCTAACGGCGGGCCTGCATAGCAGACATAGCATATAAGGGATAACAAATTTGTGGTTTTCTGCTACGTAGCATTAGTATGTTGGTTCTCTGATATATGACAATATTGCTTATACCCCCAAATATTGCTACTTATGTTTATGTTCCTTTTTCCTGTCATTAGGTGTTGGGGGCCCAATCTCATTTTGCTATGGGGAACTCATCTTACTCCTTCAGATTTGCTCATGAGATACTGGGATCCACTGTTTATATATCTCTGAGGTGTTGTAATGTTTTATAACATAGTGCCAATTCAAATACATGGATGACTGTTTAGCAGTCACTGAGAACCATTGTAGGAACAGGTTTTGCAGCAAGTTTCATTTTGGTTTAGGGAGGAGGATGCCTATGTCCCATTATCTCTATCAGTGGCGGAACTACCGCTAAAGCAGGCATAGCGACTGCTACGGGGCCCACACTACCTAGGGGCCCGGATGGCAGCAAACAAGAACTTGATTTTTATTCCGGCCGGGCCCTGTCATAACATACGTAAAGTCACTAGAAGGGAAGCCCGGTCGCCTCACAGTTTAGGGAGTGATAAAAAGTTTTTTAAAAAGAGTTTTCCTCCCGCAGCCCCCCCCTCCTCTCTCCTCTGTCTGATGCGGGCCCCCTCCCCCCTTCCCCTTTTTATGCATGGGGGCCCCCCTCCTCCCTGAGGGGGTGTCGGGCACTGCGGTGGAGGGGGAAGCTGCTCCCATGGTCCTTTCCCTTAAACCCTGGTTTTCCCCTGAGAGTTGGACTAATAAGACAGCTGCATTGCTACGGGTAAGTCTGTGTGGTAAGTGACGTATATAGTGTTTCTGTAGTTGTTTTAGATGGTTGTGTATATGTGTGTCTGTAGTGGATGGTGTATGGAGTGTATGGGTATGGATGTACTGTATATAAGGTCTGTAGTGTGTGTATGAATTATATCGTGTGTGTAGTAGATGTGTGATGTTGATGTTGTATTTTTTACATAAATGGGCCCGTACTCATGTGGTAGGGTTGATGCTCCCACACAAAAAAAAAACTTGTAAAAATCAAAGAAACCCTTCCCCTAAATCAAAAATATCAGTAGTGTGCGGGATGGAGGGGGGGGCGGCTTCGGGATGTGACCGGGGTTTTTGGGCTGGCGTGTGAGGGGTTGGGACCGGCGTGTGAGTGGCTGGCGTAAGGGGGGATGTGACCGGCTGTTGGGAACTGGCGGGGTGCGGTTGTGACCCCAAAGTGATGGCTGGCGGTGGGGATGTGACCGGGGTGTGATGATGGGTGTGCCGGGATGTGCCCGGGGTTTGAGTGGGTGGCGGTGCGGGATGTGACCGGCGTTGTAGAATGGGGTTTGCGGGTGTGACCCAAAGTGATGGGTGGCGTGTCGGGATGTGACCAGCATGTGGGGCTGGGGTGCGGATGTGACCCCCCGTGTGAGTGGTGGCTTTTTTCGGATGTGACCGGCGTGAATGGGGGTGTGCGGGTGTGACCGGGATGTGAGTTGCTGGCGTGTGCGGGATGTGACCGGCATGTGACTGACTGGCGTGTTGGGATGTGACCGCCTGTGATACTGGCGTGTGGGGAGTGACCCCGTTTGAGTAAAAATGGCGTGTGCGGGATGTGACCGACTGTGGCCAAAGTGTGGTGGCTGGGGTTTGGGGTTTGGGGTGTGACCGGGGATGTGAGTGGGTGGCGGTGCAGATGTGAGTGGTGGGTGTGCAGGATTGACCCGGGGTGTGAGTGGTGGCGGGGTTTGGGGATGTGACCCGGCATGTGATGCTGGGTTGCGGGTGTGACCCCGGGTGTGAGTGTCTGGCATGTGCGGGATGTGACCGGCATGTGACTGACTGGTGTGTTCGGGATGTGACCGGCATGTGACTGACTGGTGTGTTCGGGGGGGGAAATTTATCGGGGGTTTTGAGGGGGGCTTTTTGGGTTGGGGATGTGACGGCATGTGATGGTGGGTGTTCGGGATGTGACCGGGATGTGAGTTGCTGGGGGTGTGCGGATGTGACCGGGGATGTGACTGATGGCGTGTTCGGATGTGCCGGGTGAGTAACTGACGTGTGCGGGATGTGACCGGCATGTGGCCGCGGTGTGAGTGGCTGGTGTGTTCGGGAGTGACCCCGGGATGGAGTGGGCGTGTGCAGGATGTGACCAGCATATGAGTGGCTGGCGTGTGCGGGATGTGACCAGCGTGTGAGTAACTGGCGTGTGCAGGATGTGACCGGTGTGTGAGCGGCTGGTGTTTGCGGGATGTGATCGGCATGTGGCCGACGTGTGAGTGGCATATTCGGGATGTGTCTGGTGTACACTATGTTTTCTGTCATTCTTGACGGAACATATGATAAGTTAATTTTTTTTATATTTTTTTTTTACGGATGGTGGTGGGGGGACCCATTGTAAAGTTTGCTATGGGGCCCTGCCATTTCTAGTTGCACCCCTGATCTCTATCTATCTATCTATCTATCTGTCTGTCTGTCTGTCTGTCTGTCTGTCTGTCTGTCTGTCCACATATCCATCCATAAGCAGATACTTCAGACTATAGTATAGTATAATGGCAGGTGGCTATGTTTTAAATGGTCATAGAGAGTTTGCCAGAGAAGGAACTGTGTAAAGCGTGAAATCTGTCTAGCTCTAAGACTTTCTTTGTTGCCCATAGCAACCGATCAGCGCTCCTCTTTCAATTCATGTAGTGCTCTGAAAAAATGAAAGGGAAGTCCTGATTGATTGCTATGGACAATAAAGAATGTCTTAGACCTAGACAGTTTTCATACATGTCCCCGAAAATGTTTAGAATTTGTGGTTATATTTAACTATTAACAATGGGCCTCATTTATCAAAACTGTCTGTTGCCAATAGCAAACAATCAGGACTCACCTTTCATTTATTCAGAGCAGTTGGTTAATTTTGTCCATCTTGTATTTTAGGTGAAAGCAATTCAAAAGTTTTCTGAAATATTTTTTAATTTCCTTGTTTCTTAAGCCATATATGACAGGGTTAGCAAAGGGAATGAAGACAGCAAAGGTGAGCCCGGCAGCCCGGTTGTAGTCTGGAGAATAGGACTTGGCTATATGTATATACACCGATGCTGCCAAAGAATAACACAACAACAATAAGATGTGCTCCACACGTAGAGAAGGCGTCTGACGTCCAACTGAAAAATTTATTTTCAGAACATCATATATAATCTTCATGTAAGAAAGAAGAACACAGAAAAAGTTAGGAAAACTGTCGAACAGTAAGTGTATGTTCACATGGTGTATTGCTGCACGCATATGCACACACTGCACGCCAGGGGCGTCGCTAGGCTGTTTTATTCGGGGCTCGGGCCCCGAATAAAACTCCCTGTGCCCCGAGTCTCCCGGGCTCCAGGCCGCTGCCTTGGGCTTGGAGCATCGACTGGCCCTTCAGCTGCATGTGCGTCCGCTGGACGCACACAAAAGCTGAGGACTTCTGCGGGGCAGAGAGCGAGGGGCTCCCTGCCCCGCAGACAGTGTCGGACCGCAGGTTTCCTACACCGCGAGGGCTGCCGGGGTCCTCACAGCGTGAGGGGCCCGCGTGCGCCCCGGGCGCCTCAGCCGGCAGCGTCGCGATGATTGATGTTTATCGCGATGCTGCCCCTCCCTCGGGCGCAAGCGGTCATAGGCCGTGGGCCCCGAGGACTCCGGGGGAGCGCGGGCTGAAGAGGACGGGGGCGCGCTGCCGGGGGGGGTTTTAAAGGGGAGTATGAATGTTTTTATTTTTTTAAAGGGTTTTCCTCCTCGTGCCCTTTTTATCCTGTCCCCCATAAAGCCGCCCGTGGCCCCCCTTCCGGGGTGGCCCCCATATCCCTGCCCGTGGCCCCCATATATGCCTGTGGCCCCCATATCCCTCCCTGTACCCCCATATCTGCCTGTGGCCCCCATACCCCTGCTGTGGCCCATTACTGCCTGTCCCCCCTAAATCCTGCCTGTGGCCCCCAATACTGCCTGGCCCCTAAAATGCCTGTTTTGTGGCCCCTTTCCCTGCTTGGCCCCCATATACTGCCTGTGCCCAAAAATCCTCCTGTTGGGCCCCCATATATTCTGCCTGGGGCCCCCTTTTTTTCTCCCTGTGGCCCCCCATATCTTGAGTGGCCCCCATATATGCCTGTGCCCCTATAATGCCGCCTGTCCCCCCCATACCCCTGCTGTGGCCCCCATATATGCCTGTGCCCATTTTCCTGTGGGGCCCCTTTTATTTGCCTGTGGCCCCTATAATGCCTGCCTGTGGCCCCCCATATCCCTTCCTGTGGCCCCCCATATACTGCCTGTGCCCCTATAATGCCTGCCTGTCCCCCCCATACCCCTCCCGTGGCCCCCTATTACTGCCTGTGGCCCCCTTTTATGCCTGTCCCCCTATAATGCCTGCTGTGGCCCCCCATTTTTCCCTGCCTGTGCCCCCTATTCTGCCTGGGGCCCCCCATACCCCTGCCTGGGGCCCCTTTTATATCCCTGTGCCCTTTAATCCTGCCTGTGGCCCCAATCCTCCCTGGGGCCCCCCATATACTGCCTATGCCCCTATAATGTCCCTGGGCCCCCCATATATGCCTGTGCCTCTATAATCCTGGCCTGTGGCCCCCTATCCCTTCCCCTGTGGCCCCCATATACTGCCGTGCCCCTTTAAGCTTCCCGGGGCCCCCCCATACCCCTGCCGGGGGCCCCCCTATTTACTCCCTGTGGCCCCAATATCCCTGCCTGGGGCCCCCCATATACGCCTGCCCCCCCTATAATGCCTGCCTGTGGCCCCCATATTCCCTGTCCCCCTATAATCCCTGCCTGTGGCCCCATATCCCTGTCTGTGGCCCCCTATTATACTGCCTTGTGCCCCTAAACCCCTGCCGTGGCCCCCATATATGCCGGCCCCTATAATGCCTGCTGGGGCCCCCCCATACCCCTCCCTGTCCCCCCAAATATACTGCCTGTGCCCCTATAATGCTTGCCCTTGGCCCCATACCCCTGCCTGGGGCCCCCCAAATTTTTACTGCCTGTGGCCCCAATTGCTTCCCCCCTTTAGGCCCCCCATTATCTGCTGTGGCCCCATTTTTACTGCCTGGTTTGCCCCCCCCCTATCCCTGCCTTGGCCCCATTTTACTGCCTGGGGCCCCAAAAAATTTGCCTTTTGCCTGTGGGCCCCCCTTTTATATGCCTGCGCCCCTAAAATTTTGCCTGCCTGGGGCCCCCCATATCCCCTGTTTAGCACCCATTTTCCTGCCTGGGGCCCCCCCTTTATGCCGGGTCCCCCCTATAATGCCTGCATGTGGCCCCCATACCCCTGCCGGGGCCCCCCATTTACTGTGTGGCCCCCCATACCCCCTCCCTGTGGCCCCCCTATACTGCCTGTGGCCCCTATCCCTGCCTGTGGCCCTTTATACGCCTGGGGCCCCCCCTTTATATTGGCCTGTCCCCTAAAAGGGCCCCTTTTTTCCCCCTTTTTTGGGGCCCCTTATTCCCTGTGGCCCCTTATATCCCTGGGGCCCCAAAAATCCTGTTTGGGGCCCCCATATGTCCCTGGGGCCCCATATATGCCTCAGTGCCCCTATATTCTGCCTAGTGCCCCCTTATCCTTCTTGTGGCCCCTATATACTGCCTAGTCCCCCCTATAGCCGGGTGGCCCATATACTGCCTCCCCCATATACTGCCTGTCCCCCCCTATTTTATGCCTGTGGCCCTATTCCCTGCTGTGGCCCTTTATATTTGCCTATGGCCCCCTATATACCTCCCTTTGGGGGCCCCATAAAAAATGCTGTGGCCCCTATACTGTTCAGTGCCCTATATCCAAATGAGGGGATGCTTTTTACCTTTAAAAATTAAGGAGTTGTGGAAATTGAGGATTCTAAGTTTTTGTGTCCAAAATTCCTGGGACAGTTTGGGGGGGAGCAATCAGATAAAGGTGTGAACCCGGTGGAGAAGAAAAGGGAAAAAGTGAACGACGCTGATGAAAAGACTTCTCGGTGAGTCACAAAATGTAACTGCAGTGTAATCATTTTATTTGCAGAGCGTTACATACAACTAGTAAACTACCATTTTTGGTCCTATATGGCAGTGGTATTTGTCTTCAGAGCCTGTGTACAGCTGATAGTCACATGTGGGGTCTGGCAGGATTATTTGATTCTTATGTAGTAATAGTTTTGGGTCTTGGTTTTGTAGGAGGATTTTAGTAACAATCACTTGTCTGGTAGATTTGCTCCATGTATCGGTGTATGTTTTGGTGACTGTTTAGGGGTATTGTCATATGAAGGTGAGAAGTTCTGAAAAAGTAAATTTGTCATTGGTGATTTTTACTGTACAGTGACTGCTGAGGAGATGGATGGGATCTGTGTGGGATGTGCAGAAAATTAGTGACAGGAATACAAGGTTTTTCCTGTAAAAAAACATCCACTGTTCACAATGAGGCGTGAAAAATGTCGTGTGAACCCAGTCCTACCCAGAAAAACACAAAGGGCCCGAGCCCCGGATGTTTTAGGACCCTAGCAACGCCCCTGCTGCACGCCTTCATTAGCGCTGTTGAAAGTACATACTTGCAAATATGTGTTGAAGCACGCCCCGCAAATACACCGTGTGAACGTACCCTAAGACTGTTTTAGCAACCAATCAGAGCTCAGCTTTCATTATTTTAGAGGACTTTAAAAAAATTAAATCTGAGCTCTGATTGGTTGTTATAGGCAACAAAGACAATTTGACAATTAGACGCATAAAGTTAAAGGGGTGTTCCGGCAGTTCGTCTGTCGGTGCAGGATGAAAAATAGAAGGAAATCATCATACTGACCTTCTTGATGCTGTCGTTCCATCACTGCAGCCATCCTGTTCATCCCGGCTGTAGCTATGAATCCTTTGTATATTTAGACTCTGACAAAGCTTATCACCGTGTAAGCAAAACGCGTAGTGCACTTTTTGTATTTTATTGTTATAATAAACCTGACATATTTTCTTTGGGACATTTCATTTAGATCCTTATTGTTAGCTTATTATTTATTTTCTGGTTCATATTTTAAAATTCATATTCTAGTAATTATTTATTTGAGCCCAAAAGTAAAGACGGTAAAAACATATGGACCCAAAAATGGCGCTCAGACTCACAAATGGCTGCCCAAAGAAAGTATTAGACCAAGACAGTTTTCATACATGTGGCCCTAAGTTTAATTCGACAGTCAAGTTCGGAATCCCTCCAATGAAACAGGAGACAACCAAACTGACATATCAGCCAGTAGTCACAATAGAGGATTCTCGCTTTCAACACTAGAGAACACTAAATGAAGACGTTTTACAAATATATTGCGGTGTTCATTATCTTGTATTAAGGAGCTACAAGTGATTTTGTCACCTTCTGAGAGCTTTCTTGTTTCCCAAGTGACCGACCTGTGTACTTCTCCCCCCTGCTGCTTGTTCTGTCTGACGGCAGGGAGTGACGTCATCACACAGGTCATGGGCAGCACAGAACAGAAGGGCAGTGAGAGCTTGTTTGTTATCTGATCTTTCAGACAAAAAAAAGCCAGTAATTATTGCTGTTTACTTTACTCAGAAGCTTCCCTGGTCCTGACAGCATGAGATTTATCTAATTAGCAGAGGTCTGAATACACTGAGCTCATATGCTAATTACAGACAGCTTGACCAGGAAGTGACAGAGCCAAGCAGCATTATTTCATTCATGCATCCTATGTTAGTGGTCGCAGAAAATGGCGCTGCGGTGCAAATTTCAAAAATAGAGAATGTTTGGATTTTGTTTATGGTTGTATAATGCAAACCAGAATCGTATCAACCTGCAGAATACAGATAGCACATAATTTATACCGGAGAGTGAATGCTCTAAAAAAAAAAAATCCTGCAAACATAGCACAAGTATGATTTTTTTCACATTTTGATCCACTTAGAATTATTTTGCGGTTTCCTAGTATATTCCATGGTACGGTGAATGACACCATTAGAAAGAATATCTTGTCCTGCAAAATAAAAGCCCTCATATGTTCTATGTAGATGGAAAAATAAAAAAAAGTTATGGCTCTTGGAAGGAGGAAAAAACAAATGTGTCAACAACAAAAAAAACGCTTGGTCCCTGATGGACCTTACAAAAGTGTTTAAAGACACCTGAACCTTGACGGAAGTTTTGATGCGTGGCAGTATAAATATGTTCACGTATTCTATGTTGAAGGCATCTTGATGTAAGACCAATGTATGCATATTTGACACACAATAATATAAACATATTTGCTTTGACAATTGATAAAAGGAAATCTTGTATCTCTTGTTAGTTAGAGCAGAAGTAAAATGAGTGGTCTTATTACTATATTTACACAAACAACATCTATTCAAGCCACATTTGTAGCAACCTGTAATCTTTAACCAATTAGAGGCGGAATGTGCCGGCTGACGTTTCATATATCCTATTGTAGAATCTGCTCGGTTTTGGGGTGTCTTAATAATTGATCGAGTACAACTGGATCTTTAAAGGGGTTATTACAAATGATAATATAAATATACATATACAAAGGGAAGCCTAACTAGCTAAAAGGGACAGGGGGAAAGGAGAGGCAGGAAGGATGCTGGGAAGAGAGAGATCTAACTGGCCTTGTGTGCCATCTTATATACCAGTCACACACACACATTGCCCACCCCTGGAACACCTCCAAGAGCTCTCTTAACCAATCTGCCCAGTTCTTATACAGTCTACAGAAATCATTGTAGAGGTCACTTCTTCCAGTGGATGTCCAGCCATGTCCCTGAAGAGTGGGGGGTTAGTCATCCAGATGTGCTGACTTCCTGCCAGGAGATAATGGTAGTGTCCCTTAGACATGTTGTCTTCTGTGATTGTCAGATATATGGCAGTGCCCATTGTTCATTCAATAAACAGGATTTACAACACATCTTTCGGGGGTGGTGGTGGGGTTGCAGGTATTTATGGCCACTTAGGCTATGTTCACACGGCTTATTTGCGGGGCGTAATTACGCCGTGTGGACGGGGGCGGGAGCGGGGGGCATGCACCTCGAAGGCCCATAGACTATCATTACTAGCGGCGCATATACGCCAGTGGTAAATGACATGCCACTTATCTCCCCCCGTGGTGGATTCGCCGAGCAGAGAGAGGAGACGTAATCCATAGTTCTCTATGAGAACTCTAGATTACCGTGATGACTGGGACGTATTCCAGCCGTAATTCGCGCACTACGGACTGAATTACGGACTGAAATACGTCCCATTTTAAGCCATGTGAACATAGTCTTAGACGTTCCACTGTATGTTGTCCTTCCTGACATGGTCAGCAGACTTTAATCTTTGGTTGGAAATGGAGTGTATATAGATATACATTATGTTTATATCTTAATATCCATGTGGAATCCTACACCTATGGTACGGGATCTTCTGGAAATGAACTTGCATCGTCATGCAACACACAATTCAAGATGAGACCCACAGATAACATTGCTAAGTACTTGTGTATTATACTTGTAATTTTTGGAAAATTGTACACTATACTGAGTAATAAAATGTATAGGGTTATTACCAAAAGACATGTTCATGGTCTTAGATCCTTATAAAAGATTTTCTATACGTTTTGTCAGCAATTTCCACATGTCAACAACATGACTTATATCCTTTATTTTGCAGTCTGCAAGCAATGTGTATTTTTTCTCTCTCATAATCACTAGACCAGCTAAAATTACGCTTAGCTCTAATCAACTCTCCTGTTGGCAAATTGGACACTATAAGTTTAGGGTGACAGCTAGAGGCATGAAGCATTGAATTATGAGAAAAAGGTTTTCAATATGTGGTGCTGTTAATACGGCCAGTGTGAATATAACCCCCAAAAACAAATCCAAAAAGGAAATTTCAGATGAGTTTGAAAAGTAAAAAACAAATTGTCAGAATTACAGTTAATGTACCTGACAAATTCTGGCACAGAAGATACAAAACTCAGCAAATTAGCAAGTTGTCATCTATGTATCTCCTGTACCAGAAAATATCAGGTGCAAAAACATTATCAACAGAGGAAATATACTGCTCCTCCCACCAAGCGACATAAATATTCGTTTAACAAAGGCGAGAAGCCTGACTCCATATGGGAACCTTGAATCTGCAAATAATGCTTCAAATTAAAACTGAAATAATTATAATGAAGCAAAAAATTAGGTGACCGTGATGATGTATTCCTTCAACTGAACACGATATTTTGTACATTTATTTAACCGATAGGCAAGAACTGCTAACGCTTCATCGTGTGGTATAGCTGTGTTAAACACGACAATGTCGCATGTAATCCATGAGAAAGAAGAATACAATGTGGGGGAAGGCATGGTGATGTCAAGCCTGCTGGGTTACATGCTATGCAGTTCAAACAAATTATACACGCCCCCTTTTGAAGACACTGAAATCTGTAGAAGAAAAGCAGGACATGAAATCCATTTAAATCCCTTTAAGGAGACACTTTTGTCTGAAAGGGTAATATTCCTAAAAAACTAATTTTTTTTAGAATTTTTTTGCCAGAATTTTTTCTATTTCAGTAGTCCTTTGCAATTAAAAGTTACACATAAAATCTTCCCATCTCTAGTTGTGATAATAAAGAGGTAAAACTCCTGAATAGTAGACAAATCCCAGACTACTATTGGTGTTGCGAGAAGAGCTTATCACATAATGATCGCTCTATTGTTGTCTAGACAGGCCTAGATAAAGATTAGACTAGACTGAATGGGTGATGAAAATAGTTATACATTAAAGAATAATAGGTTAATCTTTTTTTTCTTTATTTTTGGGTTGGAGGTTGTCCAGTTTTCTTCACACTTATTAGGTCCTGCTGATAACACTTACTAACCAGCAATAATAATAAAAGGTTAGTTACCAGGGAAGTGTGGGTAAATGGCAAGAGAAGATGGAATCATTGCTGGAAGACATAATACTAAGAATAAATCAACCAAAAAGAAAGAGGGAAGCGGATAAAGAGGTGTTCCCATCCCATTGGTTAGCTTTAAACATGTAGGAAAAAGTACATGTGTTGGATCCCATCGCAGTCCATCATAGTTGTAGGTAAACTTTGTCCCCAAAAAGAAAAATGTGTTTGTAAAGAGTTAAAAGAGATCCAAACCAAACTGTTTAGCATCATGTTCATATTTTAATGAACTGAAAAATAAATCAACCCCACTCTAGCCCTTATCATGGTCTATAGACATGTAAAGACTGCAAACGTCCCAGGTCACAATGATGCTGTCAATGGGAATGTAGGAGAGTTGTTTGACCACACTAAGGATATGAGTATGTCCATTAACAAGGAAGGTGTGGCTTTGACTAAAGGCATAAGGATTTTTTTTTAAGTATGATGAAAGTGGAAAAAAATATTAAGTCTGTAGACGCAACTATTGTTCTATCCAGTGGTTTGTTGAGACAGTTATGGATTTTCAGTCGCGTGTATAAAGCAGGGGTAATAGGATGTTTATTGGGAAGGAAATCTACTGTTTTGTTGTCAATGATGCCTAAGTTAATGTATAGAGTGAAAGTGTTCTGCATTTTGCTGGCCACTTCAAGGGTAGGTTCTTTCTCTAGTGCATAATAAAGAATGGGGCAAAGTTAGAAGGACAAGTATGAAAAGTAGGGTGTGGGAGAAGTAGAAGTATGGAGAAGAAATGGACATTTTGGATTGGATTTACTAAATTTCTCATAGCAGTGTATGAGCTGACCAATACAACTCTCAAATCAATTAAAGGCACCATTCTCAAATATTATAAAACTGGACTCACCCCTGAAGCTGTGGTCTCTTTTTGGATACATGAGATGTAAACCATGAAGGTGATATCATCAGTAAAGGACTCTCAGGGACTACCAGAGCACTGCCAGTGCTAGAGTTGTGGCTTTAAGGGGTGGGTACATGTTTTTATTTTTTTTATTTTAAGACAGTTCCATCCAATAGTCATTGGTACAACATCTTTCATTTCTAAATATTACTTGCTGCAGTTGGCTTTCACAGGCTTTATGCATACGTGATGTATAATCTATTGATCCATGAGAACAGAGAGGGCCACTCACTAGATGGTCAAACATTACTTTTACACATCTTTTGTACGTTTAGACAATCATTCATTGGTTCCATTAATCCACTAAACAAGCGATTTCTAATGCTATCAAGATAGCAGCTATTTGCATCTATGGTGCATCAGTGTCTAAACCAGTGACTGAAGGAAGTACTATGACTAAGGTTATTAGGACAGGGATTATTTTAGTAGGACGACCCCTATTTGTACTTATGGACATCCTTTGGAGAGTGCCGCTCTCACAATACCCTTTCCTAGTCAAGCGATGGACACTTAAGGGCTAGGCTCATCACAAGTTGCTAATCTGATATACTGTAATGCAAGCCGTGCACCTCATCAGGACAGATTTTTATTCATAGGAAGTTAACACTGAAAAGTTCTACTAAACAACAGCAGAGATCTTGAGAACTGAGAGAAATGTATATATAAAGTATAATGGAGAATGAGTCCTTTTTTATTTTGCACTGTGCAATATATCCTTTATGTGTTGAAACTGAAATAAACTTTTGTTGCTCTTTTGCAAGAACTAATGTTACATGGGGAGCAGTAAGAACTTCCTTATGTGAACTGGCTGAGCACACCTGGGTACATGAGGTTTCTGCATGTTCTATAATCATTCCTTAGCTGCAAAACCTTGACACCCAACCCTGCCCAACCTGTGCCAACTGAGTAGCAGAAGTCTCATCAGTTACAGAAGTCTCATCAGTAGAAAACAATAATGATAACCTGGTGTTAGTCGGAAATATCATATTAGATACTAACCGTGATCCTAGTATTGTGGGAACATGACTATACTGGATAGATAGCATCTAATGATATAGATTTTAAAGGGGTTTTGCCACGATCTCATTTCATACTTCCTGTATCCAGCTCTTCAGCTCTGTGTGCTCAGAAGAGGGCGTGTGTGATTTGTTTGAATTTCATATCATGTGACCCAGCAGGATGTGATCACCAGGCCTTTCCTCTCTCTGGTCAAAGAAAGGTCTGTTTATGTATAGAGCTGTGAGTAGCTACAATGTAGCTCAGAGGTTAAGTTTTTGCCTCACAGCACAAGAGTCCTAGGTTCAAATCCCTGCAGGAACCAAACCTGTGGATTTTTTCTCTCTTTATCAATGCACATACCTCCTTAAGGTTTCTTTCTTTTTATTTATTTGCACTGTTTGACTAATTACTAAGGAGTACAGAGGACAGGAGTATAATGACAGCACCTGGGGTTTGAACACTCAGTAGCTGCCTGAGAGGAGAGATGATGTCTGAGCATGTCTGACCAGGACTGAGGAGCTCTCATCACTGGTATCCCCTGGAGCTGAGCTGTAAACAATAGAATAGGAAGGAATAGATACAAGACAGCGCACACTAGCGCGATTTCTATTTAAATGTATTACTATGCCCCCTAGATGGCACTCTAATTCCAATTTATCTATGTACACACTAATTTACGTTTTTACTACTAAGGCTATGTTCACACGGCATAATTGCGGGGCATAATTACGCCCCCGCAATTATGACGTGTGTTCGGGAGCTCGCGCTGATCGGCGCGAGCTTCTGCGGGGGGGCTGACGTCCCCAACCCCATAGACATTCATTACTAGCGGCACGTATTCGCCGCTAGTAATTGACATGTCACTTATCTCCCCCTGCGGCGTATTGTCCGAGCGGAGAGAGGAGGTGTAATCCATAGTTCTCTATGTGAACTGTGGATTACTGTAATGACTGGGATGTATCTCGCCCCATATTGAGCGCAGTACGGCACGAAATACAGGCCGAAATACGTCCCAATTTCCTCCGTGTGACCATAGCCTAATACTGGATTGTAACCATGAAGTATATCATGATTGAAAAATGTTTTTTCTTGTAATATTTGCCTTTTGAGTAATTATGTGAATAAAGTATAACTGACTCCATTAGTTCTATTCTCCTATCTTTTGATACAGTTGCTATTTAGATGAAAGGCAAATATCACAAGAAAAAAAATTTCAATCATGATATTCTACATGGTTGCAATCCAGTAGCAGTAGTAGTATTAACATATTGGAATTAGAGCTCCATCTAGAGGGCATAGTAACAAATTTAAATAGACATTTCATTCATAAAAAATCTACACTAGAAACAGTACTTTTATCATTTAGAATTATTAACAGGATTTAGGTAAAACCATGTTAAAGATCCAGCAAATATGTTGTTTCACTTATGTGAAGTGTTTTATTGCATAACTAGGTTTTAAGTTGTATATAGAAACCGCCCTCGGATGATGCGTGTCGGCACACGTGCACATCCTGGTGTTTTTTTTTTTTTTTTTCAAATGAATACAAACAGTCTTGCTTTTATTTTCTAATATTGAACAAGATTAAGTGCCTTTAAGCACGAAACGCGTCTTCCTTTATGTTCAAATAAATGGTCTTCTCCCTATATCATTATTACGGGTGGGCCATCACTGTCTCTTGTCCATAGAAAACAAATAGGTTATCAGTAAATAAACCTCGATCCACAGAGCTGTAAGCAATGGATCACTAAGGGAGCAGCTAAAACAAAAACGGGGCAGAATTTTTTATAATGATGAAGGGTGAAAATACCGTATATACTCGAGTATAAGCCGAGTTTTTCAGCACAAAAAATGTGCGGAAAAATCCCCTCCTGGTTATACCAGTATGTCGGCGGGGGCGGGGACACTTCTGTCTGAGACCCCTCAGGGAGCGCAAATGCAAAATCCGAGTAACCAACAGCTTCGGGAGCGCATACGGGGGGAAGATACCATGCGGAGCGGGGCGAGCCCCCCTGTTTCCGCAGGGGAAACCCCGGGGGCCGCAGCTTGCGGCTGTCCAGGGGTTCGGAAGGCGCGGTTCATCACGTGTTGGGGGGCTTTAAACATCAGCTGCTGAGCCTGAGGGTGGTCGGGGGCCCGGGGGTGGAGCGTGAGGGGGGGAGGTAAGTGCTTGTATTTTTTTTTTTTTAAAACCCGCCTATTACTGCCCATGGGGGGGGGGGGGACTAAAAAAACCTCATTAGGGAATATACCCGATTACCTGTATGGGGAAATTATTTTTTCCCCCGGGGGCTTTACTCCCATTATGTTGGGGGTATATTTCACCTGCTTATTACCTGCCCATGGGGAATATACCTCTATAGAAACAAATTGGTTTTGCACATCCAAAAAACCCCTTTTTGGAAAAAATGGATAGGTGCACCCTTTTGGGGTTGGGGCAACATAATACAATTTCCCAATATCAGAGCACATATAACTAAAGAAAAAATATAAAGGGGAATGGGGAATTTTCACAGGTTTTTAAATCAGTGCAGTGTACATAGAAGCTGGTGCCTTCACTCCCTGAAGTATGGAGGTCTGAACAGTTCCCAAGAGAGGTAACAAAATCTGCATTGAGGTCCCGTTGAAGTTTTGGAGGTGGGCTTAAGCAGTTTTGATCAAAAATGTGAACTAAGAACCTCAAAAATTTTTCATGTATGCTAGATAGCAGAAATGCTTTTTCAAAAATTCCTATGTCCCCTTTGATAGTTTCTTTAGTTGATAGTGTGCTACTGATATTGGAATGTGTATATACCTGCCTATAACCTGCCTATAGGGACATAGACTTGCCTATAGGTACATATAATGCCTGCTACCTGCTTATGGGGGACATATACCTGCCTATAACCTGACTATGGGGGACATAAACCTGCCTATAACCTGACTATGGGGGACATATACCTGCCTATGGGGGACAATAAACTGCCTATACCTGACAATGTAATGTTATAGGTAGCCATTTTTTTTTTAAAATTTTCCCGTTGCCGCTGATTTTTCCACCCAAGGCTTATACTCGAGTCAATACGTTTTCCCAGTTTTTTGTGGCAAAAGTAGGTGCCTCGGCTTATATTCGGGTCGGCTTATACTCGAGTATATACGCCATTTATTATTTAATTTGCAAGCGTCCCACATCAATTTTACTTCGTGGCAAAACCCTTTTAACAACGATTAAAGAAGACACAAGAGACAGGAAGGTGCATAGTGTAATTATAGATCTTTAGAACAGTTTCCCAAAAATACATATAAAGCTGGTCTTAGTTACTGCCTAATTAGAGGTTAATTTAGTATTTTGAGAGGGGTTTGTTATTATTTATAGTAAGCCATTAGTATTTCTCCATTTCTAAGTAATATCTGGCAAGATAAGTGACCACCAAAGTTTCCTAGAGATCTCTGTCTCTCTTTTTATTTATACAGTGATACATACTCCACTTCCTGAAAGGGGGTGTTTAGTTTTAAAATTAAATGAATATTAAATAGTATGCTATTGGTGCCAAATAGAATTTTTATTAAAAACCTAAACTCACCTCCCTCTGCTCCTCCATTCCAGTACTGGCTCTTCCTGCTCTTCTTTATACTTTCTGTTCTCCTCCAAATTCTTTGTCACCGCTGAAGACACTGATTGGCTTCAGGGGTCATATGCCTCTGCTTATATCAGCGTTTGGAAGTGAACAGCTCCAGTTGTATAGAGGGATGTGCCTACACCCCAAAAGCGGTTAGCATTTATGACCGATTTGGGTTTTTTTGGTTTTTCTCTTTTGGGTTTTTTTTTGGGTTTTCCCACCAAAATTTAAACTTAAAATTCCTTAAAGACCTTTCCTTTAAAGTTATGGGGTTTTACAATTTTTAAACTGAATATGGGGTTAATTCTCCAATTAGGGGATTTATGCTTTGGGGGTTATGCTTTTTTTAATTTTATTGGTTTCAAATTTTTAATTTTAGTCCCCTTTTTTTTCCCTTTTAATTTTTTCCATTTTTGGGGAAAGTTAGTCCTGGTTATATTGGGGTTATTTTTTATATTTTTTATTTATTACAACAACCTCTTTCTTGGGAAAATTTTCATTTTAAATTTTTTGCCAAAGATACGGTAATTTAATTTTTTTTTAAAATTTTTTCTTTATAAATTTATATTAATTTAATTTAAATTTTTAAAGGGTTTGAATATTTAATAGCTTAGTTTTAAATTTATGGATTTAATTTTTAAAAATCCAAATTAAAAAATTTTTAAATTTTTATAAATCAATACATTCCAAAAGAATTTTTTAATTTAAAATAAAAATTAAAAGTATCTTTGGTCAAAAAATTTTTTATTAAAAAAAGGGGCCCTTGTAAAATTTTTGCCTTCCTTTCTTTTATTTTTTAAATTTTCTTTAGGAAAGATGTTAGGGGTTTTTCCTGGTTTTTTTGGAAAAAAGAGATAATAAATAAGATAAAAACCTAACAATATTCAATAGATAAAAAGTTTGGGGGCCAGAAAAATATAAAATTTTTAACTAAATGATTAAATTCAGAAAAAAAAAATAAATAAATTTCAAAAAGGGGCCCACAACCAAAAGAAAAAAAAATTATTTGTGGAATTTTTTAAAATAAAAAAATTTAGAAGGTTTAAATTTTTTTACGGTTAGTTTTTGTTAAAAGATTTTATGGTAGGGAAAATTTAAAAAATTTTGGACATTCCCATTATTGTGCATATTCCCTGATTGAATAGGGTAAATCGGTAAATGGTTCTTTTAAAAATCCCCCACAGGGGGCCTGCCCGGGTGGTCCCCCCCCGTGCTTTGGAATTAATGCGGGCAGGCGGGGTTTCCCAAAAAACCCGGCATACTGCGGCATGTACTATATCGTGTGAATATACCCCTTCTCTCTGTATTTATTGTTATGATTTTAGATTTTTAATTAAAGAATTTCAGGCAGAAAAATCTACTGTAACTAATGTCCTTCATCTTTCCAGTTAAAGCCTTTGTTAATCATTGCACACCATTTTAAATATAATACATCTAAACGCAGCCCCTCTAACAAAGTTCTTAAAGGGGTTGTCTCATCTCAAAGTTTCATAGGATTCATGAAATAAATAATGCTGCTTTATTCTGTTACATCCTGGTCAAGCTGTCTGTAATTAGCATATGAGCTCTGTGTATTCAGACTTCTGCTAATTAGATAAATTCCTGTTGTCAGGGGCCAGGGAAAACTTCTGAGGTAAAATAAAACAACAGTAATTACTGGCTTTTGTCTGAAAGATCAGATAACAAACAAGCGCTCACTGTCTGGAGTTCTGTGCTTCATGACCTGTGTGATGATGTCAATCCCTGCTATCAGATAGAGCAAACAGCAGGGGGGGAGAAGTACACAGGTCGGTCACTTGGGGAACCAGAGAGAAAACAGAAGGTGATCAAATCACTTGTAGCTCCTTAACAAAAACAAAATGAACAACGCAATATATTTGGAAAACATCTTTATTTAGGGATCCCAACATGTTGAAAGCTAATCTTTGTAGTGAGACAACCCCTTTAAGGTATGTTCACACGGCGTATTTGCGTATTGTATTGTGAGGCAGAATTGTGCTGCAATATGGCCCACAAATAAGGTAACAGCATAACACTAGTGCTATGATTTTGTTGTTTATTCACCGGCAAGTACCAAGCACCCGGAGAAAGAAGTGACATAGATGGGGGCCGGGCCAAATCGCTCTAGAAGTATGCATTGGCCAGCGCGTATATCTCAAACAGCAGGCGTATAGTGGCGCGGATGGTATGCACTGCTATACACTGGGAAACGCCATGTGAACAAACCCTTGTAAGGGTTCGGTGGATTCGCTGGACCACCGCAAGCGATGATAGTTAAGCCACTCCAGGGAGCGGAGTCTAAGTAGCCCCCGGTATTCACCAGAGCCCGCCGCAAAGCGGGATGAACTTGCTGCGGCGTGAGGCTACAGGTCACTACCCCTGATGTGACTTGCTTGCGATGGTCAGGAAACGTAGCGGAACGGACTGGTACACGGGTAATTAGACAGGACTTCCAACACTCTCAAGACTAAGGCGACGCACACCAACAATCTGGCAGAGAGTGCAGGGGGCGTATACCTTATAGAGGACCAGCGGCCGGCAATTACTAATTACCGGTGCATTGGCCCTTTAAATCCAGACCAGCCGTCGCACGCGCCCTAAGCAGCGGGTACGCGCGCGGCGGCCGGGAAAAGCAGGAGCAGCGTGCCCAGGAGTGTGGACAGGTAAGTGAGCAGGCGTCGGGACCGGGCAGCAGGGGGGTGGTCGCGAGCGGCCGCGGAACCCGCACCGGACGCCCTGCGAGCAGGGGGGTGGTCGCGGGGGACGACGGCACCCGCGCAAGCCCCCATGACAACCCTTAGTGTTTCCATTGTACATCGGAGTTACACAGATGTAACTATAATGGATACACAGATGCATTATATACCACGTGGCTTACCTTGTAGCTGAGCTTTGAAGCTAATGCTCCCTTTTATCAGTTTATTAAGAGAATGTCTTATTTGTAACCAATTTTTATTGTTCTGCGAATCATAGAACCACACCAGGAGTGTTACAAGTGTAGAGAACACATAATCCTTTATTTGTGATGATAATTGGACTGTGTGCAGGACCATCTTAATACCACTATGGGCCCAAGGCACATCATTTAACAGTGTGCTGTGAACAAATACATGACATCATGCGAGGGGCACCCGAAACCACCCCCAAATGACAGTACCCCCCCCCCCCCCTTTAGGTCTCCCCCTCTTTTTCCGAAATTTAGAGAGGAGTTCAGGAGACAGATTAGCCTCAGGTTCTCACGAACGCTCCTCCGGCCCGAACCCCTTCCAATCTATCAAAAAGAACCGTTTCCCCCTCACTGTTTTCTCCGCCAGCACCTCCTCGGCCACAGGAGAAGGCGAGACAGATCCACGGGAGAAGCGATTCAGCACCACAGGTTTGAGGAGAGAAACATGGAAGGCATTCGGGATACACAGAGTGGGAGGCAAGCGGAGATTGTAGGACACCGGGTTTAGTTGCCGAAGTACAACAAAAGGGCCCAAATACTTAGGCCTAACTTATAATGGGCCCCTTGAACGAAAATTTATTGGCGGACAACCAAACCTTATCACCTTTGGTTTTAAATAGGGGCGGAGGTCTACGGTACCTGTCGGACTGGGCCTTGGTGCGAGCGGAGGCCCGTAGAAGGGCCTGTCGTGTGGCTTGCCAGAGTGCCTTGATGTCACGCACCTGGGCATCCACAGCAGGAAAATGACACGAGGTGGCCAGCGATGTAGCCCAAACACGACAAAAAAAGGAGAGGCTCCAGCGGATTCTGAGTCTAGAAAATTATATGAAAATTCCGCCCAGGGGAGGACGTCGGACCAATTATCCTGACGAGTGGATATAAAATGTCGTAGGTAGGTACCTAAAACTTGGTTAACCCTCTCTACCTGCCCATTGGTTTGAGGGTGGTAAGCAGACGAGAAGTCAAGCTGAATCCGAAAACTGCCCACATAGAGCCCGCCAGAATCTCGAAACAAACTGGCCCCCCCTTATCCGAGATGACATGCAATGGAAGACCGTGTAACCGGAAAATGTGGTGGAAAAAATGCTGGGCCAGCTGAGGAACCGAGGGTAACCCGGGCAGGGGAACAAAGTGAGCCATCTTCGAGAATCTATCGGTCACTACCCAAATGACCGTGTTACCAGAGGAGGCCGGGAGGTCTTGTAACAAAGTCCATGGCTATATGGGACCAAGGTCTTTCTGGCACCGGGAGGGCTAAAGGGCTGAGCCCGCGGGTCTGAGAGAGGGACTTTGTTATGGGCACAGGGGTACAAGCCAGGACAAGTCTCTAATGTCTTGAGACGAGAGTGGGCCACCAATGGGTAGCGAGAGATTAATTGTATGACTTGTGGACCCCCAGAATGGCCCGCTGTTCGAGGGGAAATTTGTCCCCACTTAAGGATTCGAGGCCGCATGGCAGGGCGGGACTTTGGTCTTCCCAGGGGGTAGATGTTGAAGAACCATGGGGCCGCCCGTGAGGAGACGTTCAGGAGGAATTATGTGCTGCAGAGGCGGCTCTAGACCCACAGTGTCCGAGGATCTAGAGAGGGTCCGCCCTGACGTTCTTTTCGGCTGGCCGAAAGTGAAGGAGGAAATTAAAGTGGGCAAAGAAGAGCGACCACCAGGCTTGTCGAGGATTCAATCGCTGAGCAGACTGGAGATAAAGGAGATGTTTGTGATCGGTGAAGATCTCAATGGGATGGCGAGCCCCCTCCAGCAAGTGTCGCCATTCTTCTAGGGCTAACTTTATGGCCAGTAGTTCACGATCACTGATCGTGTAATTTCGTTCGGCGGGAAAGTAAAGTCTTGGAAAAGAAGCCGCAAGAAACGCAATCTCCAGAGGAGGACTTTTGAAGGAGGACAGCGCGGCACCTTATGGGAGGCGTCCACTTCTGGGGACAAATGGATGCTGCGGGTCGGGCAGAGACAAAACAGGAGCTGAAGCGAATGCTGCTTTAAGACGATCAAAGGCTTCTTGGACTTCAGGAGGCCAGGATTTGGGGTTAGCATTCTTCTTTGTAAGGGCCACCAGTGTGGCCACCAGCGTTAAAAATTTGGGACGAACTCCCTTTGTAATAGTTTGCGAACCCAAAAAGCGCTGGGATGGCCCGGAAGACCAACCGGTCAGGGCCACTGCAAGACCCCTGAAAGCTTAGAGGGATCCATCTGGAGACCTTGATCCGAAACGATGTACCCTAGGAAGGGCAACGAGGTGCGCCCAAACAAGCATTTCTCCAGTTTGGCATATAACTGGTGAGTATGGAGACGTCTGAGCACCTGCCGGACGTGTTGGAGGTGAGTTTCTAAATCTGGAGAGAAGATTAAAATGTCGTCCAGATAGACAATGACACAGACATAGAGAAGGTCACGGAAGATCTCGTTTGATGAAGTTCTGGAACACCGCCGGAGCGTTGCAGAGGCCAAACGGCATGATGAGATATTCAAAGTGGCCATCTCGGGTATTAAAGGCCGTCTTCCATTCGTCGCCTTCCCGGAAACGAGTTGTATGCTCCGCGTAAATCCAGCTTGGAAAAAATTTTGCACCACGCAGGCGATCAAACAGCTCCGAGATCAGAGGCAGGGGGTATCGATTCTTTATGGTGATTTTATTGAGTCCCCGATAATCGATACAGGGCCAGAGAGTTTCATCTTTATTTTCGACAAAGAAGAAACCGGCCCCCTCAGGCAAAGAAGACTTGCGTATAAAGCCCTTACGGAGGTTCTCCTGAACATACTCCGACACCGCCTTGGTCTCCGGGACAGAAAGAGGGTAGACTCTGCCTCGTGGAGGAGTACTACCGGGTTGCGGTCAATAGGGACGGGTTCGAACGGCCGGTGCGGAGGAAGAGTTTCGGCCTGTCTTTCAGAAAAGACGTCGGCTAGATCCTGGTAAGGAGTGGGCAGACCCGGCAAAGGCTTCGTAGATTTTACAGAGGCGGGCCGTAGAGCTGGACGGAGTACAGGCAGGCATCGCGAGTGGCACGCGGGATCCCAACGGATAATCTCGTCCGTGTTCCAGTCTAAGGTCGGAGCATGGTCTTGCAACCAAAATAGGCCCAGGAGGATTTCCGAAGAGGAGCGAGGCAGAACAAGAAGTTTCAGAGTCTCCTTTTGTAGGGCGCCTATCTGCAAGGTGAGTGGCGCAGTTCAGAACCGAATAGCATCCTTGAGGCATTCGCCACTGACAGAGGACACGAACATGGGTTTCTGCAGAGGGGTCACCGGGAGACAAAATTTGGAGACCAGAGCTTGGCTGACAAAATTTCCAGCGGACCCAGAATCAAGAAAGGCGGTGGCTTGAAAAGTGCTGTCCGGCGAAATTCCACAGAGTACGGGAATGGTCAGATGGAGAGAGGCCGCACTGACACCTAGGGATGGCTCTCCTGCGTACCCTAGGTGCGGGGAGTTTTCCCCGGGGGCACCGGACAGTCCCCAATGGGAAATGGCCAGAACCGCCACAGTAGAAGCATAGCTGCCTCAGACGACGCTGCGAGCGTTCCTCCTGGGTCATGTGGGCTCTCTCGACCTGCATGGGTTCGTCCTCAGGAACCATTTGCGGAGGAAGTGGAGGTCGTTGGAACACGGGAGCCAGACGAGGTAGCCGGCGTGGTCGGGCGACCTCCCGTTGGAGGCGGAGCTCTTGTTCTCTCTCGGCAAACCAAATATTAATTCAGGTTGCTAACCGAATCAGGTCGTCCAGAGCAGATGGCAAGTCCCGACCAGCGAGCTCATCTTTAATACGCCCCGAAAGGCCTTGCCAGAAGGTCGCCACCAAAGCCTCACTATTCCAGTCCAGCTCAGAGGCTAGGGTGCGGAATTGCACGGAGTAGTGACCAGCAGTGGAGTCGCCCTGATGGAGGCGGAGCAGAGCTGCGGCAGCGGAGGAGGTGCGGCCAGGTTCCTCAAAGACGGTGCGGAACCCCTGGAGGAAGGTTTGTAGATTTGCCGTAAATGGATCTCCTCGGTCCCATAGCGGAGTGGCCCAGCAAAGAGCTTCGCCCGTTAGGAGGCTAATTATGAAGGCCACCTTAGCCCGCTCGGTAGGGAATTGATACCCCAACATCTCAATGTGGATGGAGCATTGACTGATGAAGCTTCTGCACTTCTTCGGGTCTCCATCATCGCGTGAGGGAAGCGGCAAATGCAGAGATGGTCCCGGTGCAAGAGCAGGTGGTGCCATGGCTGCAGGAGCAACTGGTTTCTGGCGTTGGAGGCGGCAGCCCCAGGCGGGAGGTTAGACGGGCCGCAAGGTTCTGCATCATGGCCGCGAGCTGGTCAATTCGGTGGCTCTGCTGAGCGACGGCCGTCGTGACGTCCCGGAGTTCGGGCAGAGGTACCCTGGCGAAATCCATGGCCAGATTGTATTGTAAGGGTTCTGTGGATTCGCTGGACCACCGCAAGCGATGATAGCTAAGCCACGCCAGGGAGTGGAGTCTAAGTAGCCCCCAGTATTCACCAGAGCCCGCCGCAAAGCGGGAGGGACTTGCTGCGGCGTGAGGCTACCACGTCGCTACCCCTGACATGACTTGCTTGCGATGGCGGCCAGGGTGCTGCGTGGTACAGAATCATAATCCCGAGACATAGTCGGGGACAGGCAGGAGGTCAGGGCAGGCGGCAGAGGTTCGTGGTCAGAGGACGGGCAGAAAGGGCAGGGCAGGCGGCAAACAGGCAAGGTCAGGAAAACGTAGCGGAACGGACTTGTACAAAGGGTAATCAGACAGGATCTTCCAACACTCAAAAACAAGGCAACCCCACACCAACAATCTGGCAGAGAGTGCAGGGGGCGTATACCTTATATAGGACCAGCGGACGGCAATTACTAATTACCGGTGCACTGGCCCTTTAACCCCTTACCGACATTTGCTGTACTCATACGGCAATGTCGGGTAGGGGTTCCCGCAAATTGCCATATGAGTACGTCAAGGCGATCTTGCGCGCTCAAAGCGGAGCGCGCAAGATCGCGGCATGGAAACAGCGGTATATTACCGCTGGCATCATGCCACATCCCCCACCGCCGGGGTGAGCTCCGGCCGCGGGGGATTAACCCCCGATGTCGCGACTTTGTGATCGCGACTTTCGGGCGGCAAGAGTGAGCTCCTGCTGCCCGCCGAAACCCGGCGCAGTAAAAGGCCTGAGCGCCCGGTACTGATCTCCTACCAGGCAGCCCGGATGCTGAATGACAGGGATCCGGGTTGTCTGGTGACGTCACGTGCCCACAATGCATTGTGGCAGCGTGAACAGACAGTTGCCATGGAGACCAGCATACAGCTATAAGCTGTATGCTGATCTCCTATTGCATGAACGATCTGACGATCGTTCATGCATTCCCCCCTGGGGAAAAGTGTAAAAAGTGTGAAAAAGTAAAAAAAAAGTGTAAAAAAGTAAAACAAAAACACAAAAAAAAAAATAAAAAAAAGTACAACGCCCTGTTACCCTTTACAAATGCTAATCGCCCAAAAAAGATCAAAAATAAATAAAGTACCCATATTTGGTATCGCCACGTGCGTTTGCGACCCACCTATAAATCTGTCATGTTAAATTTAAACCCGTACGGTGAACGCCGTTTAAAAAAAAAAACAAAAAACAGTCACAGAATTGCGATTTTTGTACATCCTGCAGCACATAAAATGGAATAAAAAAACGATTAAAAACTAAATATAAAGCCAAAGTTGTACCCAATTTAAAACGTCAGTTCATCCCCCAAAAAAAAAGGCCTTACACAGCTCTGTATACGGAAAAATTAAAAGTTCTGGCATTAGAAGATAGATGCATAAATATTGTTTTACACAATAAAAACACTTTTTTTTCAAAAAAATTGTGCTTTCAAATAAAAAAACTACATAAATTGTCTGTTAAACATCTGTATCATAAGAGCGACCATCAACTCAAAAGAAGAAGGAAAATCGAATAATAACAATAAAAATATATATATATATTTTTTTTTTCTCACTGTTGTTTATTTTGTTTTTTGTGTTTAATCACAATTTATGAATGTGTGGGATTCATCACTTATTATACACTATTTGTTTTTTTAATGTATATACATTACTCATTGTACATCTTTCACTCTATTATATTTCTTAGTAAGTTTTTTATTTGAGTAATTTAATGTAATATAGCAATATTTATTTCTCACTATTTAGATTTTTTATTATTATTAATAATAATTATTTTCACTATATTCACCGAGATTTTATTGTTTGCTATTTTTTTGTATACACTGATTATTTGGGTCAGATTGTCCTTCCTTTTTTGATGTTAGTCAGATATGGGTTTTTGAGCTCAGCGGGTGCTGTGCGCGTGCGCCGTTCACGGACCCGACTTCCGGTGCTCGCTCCGGCGTCCTGATTTTGGCTTTGCGCATGACCGGAAATGCGCATTCCGTGTCATGCACTATACAGCCGGACGGCCGGGTGGACGGCGGGATTCGGCTCCGATGTACGGCGCAGGTGCCGATAAATGCACGTTTGCTATGGGCTAAGAGACCCTGAGGTAATTAGTCACATTCATATATAATGAGTCATCTGGACATCTAACCTTAGTCCTTTGAGGAAGCCTATTGGCGACACGCGTTAGGACGTGGACACGAGTGGCACTGATACCCCTGTACCCTCCTTACTAGATGGGTAAATACTCTTTGGTTTTTGAGTTGCAAAGGGGTCTTTGTTTACCTTGCATTGTCTGTTGCCTAGACTCATTTTTTGTGGGGTAGCTTTATATATATTACCTGCTGCAAATGCTTCGGGAGGATAGAATTGGATAAGGATAGTAATTATGGATTGATGTGGGAGATGGACACGGGTCCGTCATAGTATTGTAATTATGAGTAAAAAAAATTTTTTTAAGCCATATCATATCTATATTCCTATATCCACTATTCATTAATAATATACTCCAATTTTTGAGCAGGCAATCTTTGCCGTCTTGTCCCTTCTTTTTTGTAGATATCCTCCTATGTATGTTTGTCATTTGTGTTTAAGTGTTGTTTAAACTAAATAAAATTTTGTACTTTTTTAGAGATATGGCTCCATTTTTCTGTGTATAAAATAAATTGGGTATCACCGTAATCATCTCAACCCACAGAGTAAAACTAACTTGTCACGGATACAGCACGGTGAAGGCTATTAAAAATAAAAAACACTGCTAGGATTGCAGTATTTTCTTCACCCTGCCTTCCAAAAAACGGATTTAAAAGCGATCATTAAGTCTTGTCCCCCTCAAAAATGTTACCAATAAAAACGTCAACTCATCCCGCAAAAAAAAAGTCCCTATACAGCTCCATAAACAGAAAAATAAAAAAAGTTATGGCTCTCAGACTGCGGTGATGCAAAAACGTGTTTTCCTTTTCAAATAAAAGTGTTTTTATTGTGTAAAAGCAGTAAAACATTAAAAAATATACAAATGTGGTATCGCTGTAATCGTATCAACCTGCTGAGGAAAACTAGCATGTCATTTATACCGCACAGTGACCGCTATAAAAAATAAAATAAAAAACACTACCAGGATTCTGTATTTTGTAAAAAATGCCTCACAAAAACCTTAATAAAAAGTGATCAAAGCATCACATGCCCCCCATAATGGTACCAATAAAAACATCAACTCATCTCGTAAAAAACAAGCCACAAGCAGCTCCATATGCAAAAAATATGGCTGTCAGAATAGGACAACATAAAAACGCAACTTTTTATAAAACTCGCTTCTATTGTGTAAAAGTAATGAAACATAAAAAACTATATAAAATTTATATCATTGTAATTGTACCGACCCCCATAGTAAAGTTATCCCGTCATTTATCCCGTATGGCGAATACTGTAAAAATGAAGCCCAAAAACAATGGCGGAACTGCGTTTCCCCCTCCATTTCCATGGCCCAATGCTAAAAAAAAACTACGGAACACCTGTGCGCCCAAAATGCACAATACACCCTTAGATGAGATCCCTGAGGGGTGTTGAATCCAAAATGGGGAAACTTCTGGGAGGTTTCACCTGTTCTAGTACTTTGGGGGCTTTGCAGATGCGCCATGGCCCCACCAATATCTGTGCGCCAAAGCCAAATAGCGCTCCCTCCCCTGTACCCCCTGCATTGCGCCAAAACAGCAGTTTTATACCCACTTGGAAGAAATTGCGTAACACAATTTTGGGGCTTTTTTTTCCAAGATTCCTTGTAAAAATTAAACATTTTCAGCTAAAATTGCAGATTATTGGAAAAAATATATATTTTTTTATTTTCAGAGCCGAACGCTAAAAAAATTTGTGAAACGCCTGTGGGGTCGATATACTCACTACACCTCTAGATATATTCCATAAGGGGTGTAGTTTTATTCCAATATGGGTATTTTTAGGGGTATTTATTAAGTTTTGGAACCTTAGGGTGTCCGCAAACCTGAAATGGCCCCTAAATAAAATTGTAATGAAAATGAGGCCCCAGAGTCCAGTAGGTGCTCCTCCTATTCTGGGGCTTGTGGTTGAGCCAAATAATGCACTAGGGCCACATATGGGATATCTCTGAAAACGGCAGAATCTGGGGAATCAATATTAATTTGCATTTCCCTGATCACATTTACCGTATTCTTGTCAATAATGTATAAAAATTGAAAATCTGCAAAAAAAAGTGAAATTTTGAAATTTCACTTCCACTTTGCTTTAATTCCTGTGAAACACCTAATGGGTTAATAAACTTCCTAAATTCAGTTTTGAATACTTCAAGGGGTGTGTATTTCTTAGATGAGGTCATTTATGGGGGTATCTAACATACCAGGTCAATCAAAGTCTACGTTAGAAACTGGACTGGTCCTAAAAATATGTTATATTGCAAATTTTCTTGAAAATTTGAAAATTACTACTAAATTTATAAGCCCCCTAATGTCGTAAAAAAAAAAAAGACATTTAAAAAAATGATGCCAAACTACAGCAGACATATGGTAGATGCTAGTTATAAACTATTTTGAGTGGAATAACTATCTGTCTTACATGCAGAAATTTTTGAAGTTTGAAATTGGTAAATTTTTCACATTTTTCACCATAATTTGATATTTTTCACAAATAAACAATCATTTTTTGGACCAAAATTTCTTACTATCTTATAGCACAATGTGTCACGAGAAAACAATCTCTGAATCACATGGATAGGTTAAAGTGTCAAAAAGTTATTCTCACATAAAGTGACACATGACAAATTTCAAAATAGGGCTCTGTCAGAAGAGGCCAAAACTGGCTCCGGCGGTAAAGGGTTAAATCCAGACCAGCCGTCGTGCGCGCCCTAAGCAGCGGGTACGCGCGCGGCGGCCGGGACAAGCAGGAGCAGCGTGCACAGGAGCATGGACGAGTAAGTAAGCAGGCGTCGGGACCCGGGCAGCAGGGGGATGGTCACGAGCGGCCGCAGCACCCGCGCCGGATCCCCTGCAAGTAGGGGGGGGGCGGTCGCGGGGGGCAACGGCGCCCGCGCCAGCCCCCATGACAACCCTTAGTGTTTCCATTGTACATCGGAGTTACACAGATGTAACTATAATGGATACACAGATGCATTATATACCACGTGGCTTACCTTGTAGCTGAGCTTTGAAGCTAATGCTCCCTTTTATCAGTTTATTAAGAGAATGTCTTATTTGTAACCAATTTTTATTGTTCTGCGAATCATAGAACCACACCAGGAGTGTTACAAGTGTAGAGAACACATAATACTTTATTTGTGATGATAATTGGACTGTGTGCAGGACCATCTTAATACCACTATGGGCCCAAGGCACATCAGTACAGTGTGCTGTGAACAAATACATGACATCATGCCAGGCCATGCCTCTAGCCATGCCCAAACATTGCATCACGAAACTATGCATATACCCTACCCCAAGCACACCCATATCATCACGCCATCTAAGTCGGGATCCCTGCTGACATCTTGTAGGCAGTCTGCAATACTAATTGACAAGGCAGGGAGCTAATGGCTTCCTGCTCCACCATGGTTTTTAAGGGTATGTTCAGACACTCTATGGTGCCGCGTACCTGTGCACGCAGCAATATGCCTGCTGTTGAAAGTACACTACAGGGATATCCTAGGTTTACATGATTTTACCATATTTGTGGGGCGTACTTTGGGCGCATTGAAGCGCAATTACGTGTCGAAATACGCCCCACAAATACGTCTAAATAAGAAGCGCTGACTCAGGGATCCAGGGCATATGCCTTGGATTCCCAGGACATATATTCACCACCTGCGACGACTATCCTTGCAAAGCTCCTGGACACTTGCCTAGTGTTCCCAATGGATAAGATGGCTCTGGCTATGTGTTTGTGTGTGTGGAGGGAGGGGGTGATGCTCCAAGCAATGCTAGGCTATACTCACATGTTGTATCTCAAGTGCAATATAATGTAGGTAAATAGGGTTTTACAAAACCTAATTTATACGCTATTTTACTTTCCATCTCCCGGATGCGAGCACAGTGGTGGGGTATGTTCACTTGGATGATTTGAACGCTGTTTTGGGGAGGAACACCATCTCCAGTTCATTTTCATTGATCCCTATTAAGTACGATGTGGTTTTTTCGTGCTTTTTACTCGCTATATCCCTAGCACTGTTTCCATCGCTGAAAAATAAGTAGCATGTCAATGCTTGAGGCGTTTTTTCACAACTAAAATTGCCCATAAGAATCAATGAAGAGCTTCAAAACCAACCTTGTTCAAAATTTAAATCTCAGAATAAAAACCACGTCAAAATCCACACCGGAAAACCTCATAAACGCTGAAAAATAAGCATCCAAATCAGCCATGTGAACTTAGCAGTTTTTTCTTTATACAGTACAAGAATATGGAGAATGGAAATAATACTTAACGTTTAATAAATAAACAATAAAATAAGTGGAGCTACCTTAAATCCAAAGGCGCTATGATGGCTAAAAGAACATACAAAGCTGTAAGACCAAGCAAAACACAAGTATCAGAAATATGGTATCCTTGTGTCAAATATGTGAAGTAATGCAAGACAATACAGGGGGAAACTGACCCTATAACACCCTTCAGCACCAAGGCCTGCAGAAATCCTATAGCCTCACCTCGGAGAACCCGTCCCAAAAAGGACGACCCCAACTGGAACCTTTCCCCATGAAATCTGAACCATGTTACACCCTAGGAAGATTAATAAATCAGTCCCAACATGACCATGTTTCACCCCTACACAGACCTCATTAAGGGACCCAATAAGTGGTGGACACACAATTTTATAATCGAAACACAATCCAATATCAGCAGCACACTACTAGCACTAAAAAACAAATAAAAAAAAAATAGGAATTTTTGGGAAAATCATTTCTGCTGCTTTGAATACTTTGAGATTCTTAGTGTACATTTTTGATCAGAACTGTGAAAGCCCACCTGCCAATCGACAAGGCGAACGCAACACAGGTGAGAACCTACACTATATTAACTCTCTTGGTGTCCGTTCAGACCTCTACATTTCAGGGAGAGTAGATTCCAGCTACAAGCTACTCTGCATTGATTTCAAAACCTGTGCAGGTGGGTGGAGTGCAAAAAAACAAAGTGGGGACAGCCACTCCACCATACAGTCTAGACAAACAATGTTTGGTCTGCACATCCAAAAGTTTTTTTTTGAAAATATAAGCATAGGTGCTGGTGTGGTAGAGAGGTAACATATAGAGTAGGTTCCCACATGTATTGAGGTCGCCTTGTCGATTGGCAGGTGGGCTTATTAGTTTTGATCAAAAATGTACACTAAGAATCTCAAATTTTTAAAGTATTCAAAGTAGAAGAAATGCTTTTCCAAAAATTCCTATGTTCTTTTTGATTGTTTTTTAAGGCTAGCTGATATTGGATTGTGTTTGAGTTTTGCTGCCACACTAGCACGCACGTGTGCTTATTTTTTCAAAAAAACTTTTAGGATGTGCAGACCAAACATTGTTTCTCTAGACAATTTTATAATAGGATATGCATCAGAGATAGAGAACACAGCAGTATATATCCAGGGTAAACATGAAAGGTGTAATAAACTTCAGCATAATTAGAAAAAGCACCGCGGCACTCACCGATCCAAAGCATACTAAATCTTTATTAGGCAGACAGAGACATCTTGTTGTGGAGACAGCACAGAAGTAGGTTGACGGCCATTTCGTGCCAAACTGCGCTTTGTCTGGGCCTCAAACAAATGGATAGTAAATCCTTACCTGGTAAAAAATCTAAGCCAAGGAAAGGAGAACATTTGTTTTCTCTTTTCAGCAGAGTCCTAGGTATAATGTGATCAGGACGTCTATTCACAGGAACTGGCACATGTTTAAAGAGGATCCGATTTTGGAAAAACTTGCATTGAGTAGATACATCATTACATTCAGACGTTGTCAAACCTTTAGGAACCTGTTGTTAGGGCATGTTCACACGGTGTAATTGCGGCACGCATTTCGCCACGTATTTGCTCTTTAATACAGCCGATATGTGCCCTGCAATTACGGTAATTCATAGCTCTCATAGAGAACTATGATTTATGCGTTGTGTCCCCCGACGTACAATACGTGCCGCTGATAATGGATGCGATAATGGATGGATGTGAAATTGCTTTGTTACATCCAACAGAGGGCGCTTGAGCTTCTCAGCTCTTTTCCCATAATGCCTTGTGATATGCAGATGCTTCGTGGAGTGCAAAAAGGCAATTTCGAATCTCCACACACCTATACAGGCGCTCTCCCTAAGGAGAGATCTTCCCTTTCTGAGCCACTCCTTGTCTCCCACTCAGCCAAGCTAGCGTCGCTCTGCTCTGTACTGACAAGGGGCAAAACCCTGAAACGGCTGTATACAGATGAGTGATACTGGCTTGGCTAAGCATCCCTTTTGCATTCCAAAGACCCAGTGGGTCAAAAGGAAATTGAGGATTTGTTACATCCAACAGAAGGCGCTTGAGCTTCTCAGCTCCTTTCCCATAATGCCTTGTGATAAGGCGAGGTCTCCACTGCACACAAAAATATAATTTTTTTTAAAAAATGGTGAAATAATGACTGTAAAGAGGTGCCATAGACTTGTATAGTAAAAACGTCCTGCTGTCTCCAAAGAACGTTTTTTTCAGCTCGTTTTATTTGCTGGTCTTTTTTTGAAACATGTTGCAAAAAACCACTGGGCAGGGCAGGAAATTTACTATTGAAGTCTATGTAAAAGCGGCAGACATTTTTTGCTGCGTTTTTTGCAGAAATACACAGCAAATTTAATGCTGTGCATTCCTGCAAAAAAAAAAAAAAAAAAATGCGGCAAAAAACGCTGCAAAAACACGCAAAAAAAACAACGCGCCTTTTGACAGGCAGTGGACAAAAAAACCCAGTTTTATGAATGTTTTTAGGATTTGGTTTTCAGGTCATTTTTTATCCACTGCCGTGTAGACATAGCCTAATAATGAATATGTATGCTTTGGATTAGTGAGTGTTGCGGTGCTTTTTCTACTTTTACTGAAGTTTAGTGCCGATGAGATTCCTCTCTGATACCGTTGAGCACCTGACGTGCATCTGAAAGATTTATACATCGCTGCGGCTTCATGTTACATTCAACTAGGAGGCTTCTATGCAATCTAATGTAATTCTTCTATGCAATGTAATAGGGTCCTAGAGCTGAACAATCAGATGCTATATTACCTATAATAAGGATGCTACCTGCAATAGTGATCATCCCCGCATATGGCTCCGCAGTCACCTCATAGATGGTTAAAAGTAGCATGTGGCTGTGCCAACTTGTCCTGCCGGTCAGTAACACCGGGCTCCTTTTTGAGACGGGCTCCCCGAGGGAGGCTTAGGATTTTTGGGTTTGC